>LPNX010354287.1:302757-353659 GCA_001517045.1 Pseudotsuga menziesii
TAATTTAATTATTGACAATGCTCCACTGTCAATTATAGATATATAATAAAAAATATAACAAAGTTTATAAATAACACCAAAGCCAGTCAACTCGGACCCAATGAAACTGAAGAGCATACAGAAAGGTAAACGCCAATATGCCACTGAACACAAATTAAACCATAGAAGGGAGTTCATAGTTAACAAACTCGAGATTAAGAACAACCATGGTCTGGCTCACGTGGATCAGCTTGAGAGCTAGCGTCATCAAAGATGAGAGCATGGTTTAAAGTATCATATTCGGATATGATGGATGATGATGATAGCCTTGGGCATTTTGATTCTTATGAACACTGCCTTGAACTTGCACAAAAGATGATGCCTGCTACAACTACTTATTTTTATGCAAGATCCCAACTTGAAGCAATCACCGTCATCGATTAAAAAACCTCTGTAGACGTGAGCCTTTAATTTGGCAACGACCCCACCATGGAGAGGCCTTCTGTGCCTGCCTGAAGATACAACCGGTCTCTTCTTTTGAGAGGTTTCTCCATGCTCAAATTCATCACGGATAAGACGATAACTATCAGTGAAAGAATATCCCATGTTGATAATTAATGAAATCAACAGATTTCATCCTATGCTTTGACGCTCTTTCAAGATCTCTTTATGTTTCACTGATACAGAATGAAGTACTGAAGAAGTTATAATTGATTATTAATAAGCTATTAAGGACCAAATTATAATAATAGATTATTCTTCAGATATCAAAAACTGTTTTCGAGATTTTCTCTTTTATTTTCCTCGACTTTCTCCTCACCGCATTAGTATTTAGATAACAATACTATTTTTCTCCACTTTAATCTTTATTATTCTCCAGTCTGTGTGGTTCTCTACCATTTAAAGCTCAATGCGTACTTCCACACAACGAAATTAGTAACAATATTATTTTTTTCAACTTTATTCTCTATTATTCTCCACTTTGTCTGGTTCCATTTAAAGCTCAATGCATACTTTCACACAATGAAATTTCCTATATTATGAGAAAAATTTCAAAGAAAGCGTTGATTGATCTTCCAAGCACGAATTTCATCTAATCCGTTTGCAAGATATTGACATTTGTTTCCATCAAATACACAAGAACTCACCTGTTTATTCTATCTCCTCTCTGTTCATCAATAAGAAAAATTACATATTTGTACAGCCATGATATTTTTCTCAACCATCAGACATCAGAATTTTTATCAAGATGGACAACTATTACAAAAACCAGATGCTTGTATAGCTCCATATTTATATAATTATATAAGCAAATATCAATTCCTATTCATTGCTTCAAAGGCTGCGGCAAAAAATTAGAATCTCGAGTGTTTGGGAAAAGGCTGCGGCAAAAAATAATAGTTTCTTGTAAAAAAAATAATAGTTACTTTCACTATTATTTTTTTCCGACATGTTAGTAACCTTACATCACGTTACAATATCTCTTCGATAATATTCACTTTCACTATTATTTTTTGCCGACATGTTAGTAACGTTACATCACGTGACAAGATCTCCCCCATAATATTCACTTTCACTATTATTTTTTGCCGACATGTTAGTAATGTTACATCACGTGACAAGATCTCCCCCATACTGGGCTGTAGAGCGCCTCTCGACGCAAAGATAAAACATGTAGGTGATGGAAGTATAGAGAAATACAAGGAAAGATTCATGGCTAGAGGTTTCTCTCAGAAAGAGGGTATTGATTATGAAAAAACATTTGCACCAGTAGCACGGTATACTTCAATTAGAGCTATCATGGCACTTGCATCCATGATAAAGTGGGACTTACACCAGATGGATGTGAAAAAAACCTTTCTGAATGGTGTGATTGAAGAAGAATTATACATAGAGTAGCCACAAGGATTTGAAGTTGAAGATAGATGGAATCATGTATGCAAGTTGAAGAAGGCCATATATGGCCTGAAGAAAGATCCTAGAGCTTGGTATGGAAGGAAAGATAGTTTCTTGACGAGCTTAGACTTTACCAGGAGTAAATCTGATCCTAACCTTTAATTCAAGGTTATAGAAGATGAACCTGTCATACTATTACTGTATGTGGATGATCTATTTCTGAAAGGAAATGAGAAATAGATTGTGGAATGCAAGAAGAAGCTCGCTGAAGAATTTGAGATGAAAGACCTTGGGTTAATGCATTATTTCATAGGTTTGGAAGTGTGGCAAAGTTTAGAAGGAATATTTCTCAATCAGGGAAAGTGTGTTGTAGAAATCTTAAAAATATTTGATATGTTGGAATGTAAAGCCATAGCCACGCCCATGGATACCAACCTGAAGTTCCTGGTTGATGAATCATCAGAGTTAGTGGATGTGACTCAATACAAACAGATTATTGGGTCATTGATGTATCTAAAAAATACCAGACCAAACATTTGTTTTGTTGTGAACACCTTGAGCTAGTATCTAGTTTGACCTCGACATGTTCACCTGATAGTTGCAAAACATTTGATGAGATATTTGAAAGGGACTATAGAATTTGGTCTATACTATGATGAAACCATGATTACAGATTGTATGGCTATATAGATGTAGATTGGGATGGAAGTGTCTCAGAAAGAAGAAGTACATTAGGTGGATGTTATAGTCTAGGGTCTGCTATGATTTCATAGTTTAGCAGGAAACAGTCCAGTGTTGCTCTTAGCATGATTGAAGCAGAATATATAGCAGCTTGCTTTGCTAGTTGTGAAGCCATATGGCTTCGGAAGCTGATGTCAGGTTTATTTAACCTGGAGTTAGATACCACCATGATTCTATGTGATAACTAGAGTTGTATAAAGATGATGGAGAACCCAGTGTTACATGATAGGTTGAATCACATAGAAATCCAGTATTTCTACATTCGAGATATGACACAGAAGGGATCCATAAAGCTCCAGTATGTGAGTACCGATAAACAAGTTGCTGATGTGTTGATGAAGCCTCTGTCTTGAGTAAAGTTCGAATATTTTTGAGACAAGCTTGATGTTGTTCAAAAATACCTTCCCCGAAAGGGGGAGCAGTGATGTTGCAGTGGGAGTGTATCATCCCTGGACATTTGTCCTAAAGTGATCCGTAGAATTATGTCTCTGAGAAAGAAGAAGGATTGTATCATCCTTGAACATTGTTCTAAAGTGATCCGGTAACTTTGGTCCTTGAGAATGTGGTGGGGTTGTATCACCCCTAGACATATGTCCTGAACTGTATCCAGAGGCTTCGGTCCCTGTGAATGTAGTGGGGTTGTATCATCCCTGGACATATGTCCTAAACTATATCCAGAGGTACCCATGAATGTGGTGGGGTTGCATCATCCCTAGACATATGTTCTAAACTGTATCTGAAGGCTTCGGTCCTCGTGAATGTGGTGGGGTTGTATCATCCCTGAACATCTATTCTAAACTATATCCGGAGGCTTCAGTCCCCGTGAATGTGGTGGGGTTGTATCATCCATGGAAATTTGTCCTAAATTGTATCCGGAGGCTTCGGTCCCCGTGAATGTGGTGGGTTTGTATCATCCCTGGAAATCTGTCCTAAACCGTATCCGGAGACTTTGGTCCCCGAGAATGTGGTAGGATTGCATCATCTTTGGACTTAGTCCTAAAGTGATAGGGAGTGATTATCTCGTAATTGTATTCGGTGACTTCATTAATTGAGAATGTGGTAGGATTGTATCATCCTTGGACATAAGTCCTAAAAGTGATTCGAAGACTTTTGTCTTCATACTGCGGATTGCAGGTTGTTGCTACTGATGATGATGTTGCTGATTGAAAGATCAGAGTATGATGATGAAAATGATGTTATTGATCGAAAGATCATATTATGATGACGACGATGATGTTGCTGACCGAAAGATCAGAGTGTGATGATGATGCTCAGAGAATTATGATGATGATGAACGAAAGGTCAATGTATTTTTGATGATGATGCTACTGATTGATGAAGACTAAAATGTTGACGATGATGTTGCTGCCGCTGAAGTTGAAGATGAAGAATATATGTAAAAGATGTTGAAAAGGCTTCCAATGATCTATAGATGTATCACCCTAATGATGTTGAAGATGATCTCTCTCCTTCTCCTGCTACTGTTGTTGTTGTTGTTGTAGAATACCCTTTTCGTTAAGGGGGAGTGTTGAATTGTTATAACTTTGAAGTGTATTCACTTATTATCCTAGATGTTCCTATAAGGAGAATCATTTTTATTTCATTATACCCCGATGGTCCTATTGGGAGAACTACTAAGAGTCATGAGGAAATTCCCTCCGTTGTAAGTCGGGTCATTAGCACCCTAGTCAATATAATATTAAGTTGTTAGAGTCCTCCTAGAGAATTCAGCCCAGTCAATTTTAGTGGGGCCGACTTGTTGGGTGGAAAATGAAGTGAACAGAAGAATATAAATAGAAGTGAGGCTCTCCTCATTTCTACACACACACACTCACTTGTGTAGCGTATAAGGGAGAGAGAGAGATAGTTGTAGCTGCAAGGAGGAGAAGAATTAGTCTGGGGTTTTATCTTTCATCTATATTGAGGAATATTTTGCTGGGTTTTTCCCATTAGGGTTTTCCCAGGGTAAATCTGTGTTGATATTGTGATACTGTTTCTTTCAGTGATCCTGTCTATATGATTTTGTTATGAAATTGAAATTGAATGTTGATAATCTAGCTTAGCATATGGAATCTTAACAAGAAAAGGTAGAGGAAGAAGATTCACATGAAAATGAGAATGAAGATTCCCCAAGATCAGACACAAAAAATCATCTAGGTGGTTCCAGAAAAATACTCTTGAAAGACAAATAATTGGTGACAAAGAATTAGGAGTTAAAACAAGAAGAAAATTATTTGTTGAAGAAAAAACATTACTTTTGATAGTATAACCCACAAAATATAAATAATATTGAAAAGGTGAGGATTGGATTAGTGCCATGACTGATGAACTTGATCAAATAGAAAATAATAAAACTTGGGAACTTGTCCCAAGAACTAAGGACATGAACGTTATTGGAACCAAATGGATATTTAAAAACAAGTTCAATGAGCATGGTCATGTGACAAGAAACTGCAAGGTTAGGTTAGTATGTAAAGGATATGCTCAAGAAGAAAGCGTTTACTTTAAAGAAAATTTTGCACCTATGGCAAGACTTGAATCCATCAGGATGTTCTTAGCTTTTGCATGCTACAAAAACTTTAAAGTATATCGAATGGATGTAAAATCTGCATTCCTTAATGGATAACTTAAATAAGAAGTCTATTTTGAGCAGCGTGAAGGATTTATCTTGTTAGAAAACATAAATATTCTGTGAAAACTTAAGAAAGCACTCTATGGACTTAAACATGTTCCAAGGGCATGGCTCTCTAGACTTGACAATTATTTAAAACAACAAGGATATAAAAGAGGGGCCCCTGACAGTAATTTGTACATAAAATTTGAAAATGAAAATGTGATCATGTTGGTAGTCTATGTATATGATATCATATTTGGAAGTGATCTAAAAATTATGAGTGTGAACTTTGCATCAGAAATGAAGAAAGAATTTGAAATGTCAATGTTTGGAGAACTAACATTCTTTCTAGGTTTACAAGTATCTATTGATTCTTGGAAAAAATCCAGGCATCGACAATAGGGATTCTTCCCAATAACCGTTCCCAATTAGATCATTTATCGTTTGGAATGGGGAATCCATTCGGTTAGCAGCCTGGCTACCATTTGGAATATTGTTTTACAATACCAAGGAATCCTTTTCCGCTTCCAAGACCTGGTAGGCCTCCTAGAGCCTTTCTAAATCTAAAAGCGTGGCCTCATGCTTCCTTTCACCTCTCGGCCTTCCCCTTGTTCTTTCCTCAAGGTCTCTTTCATTTGTGCCATCTTTTGTTTGTATTTGTCTATGACTCCTTTCAGTTTTCCAACATTATAAGGACTTGCTTGTGTAGCTGAAATGCTGATTAAGGCCATTTGTTTTGGATCATCATTTGTATTTTTCATGACAACCTTTTCACTAACTGTGGTTACTTCAGGATGGGTACCCCTTTTCAGCTTCTTTTTAGATCTCTAAACAACTGTATTCCTCTTAGAATAAAAAAAAAATTGATCCAGACTTGCAACTGCATGCTGATTAGATGGAGTAAAGGGTACTAATCCTAAATAGGGAGGTGGACCCCTGTTAATATATCTCCTGAAGTAGAAGGAAGACTCTCCAAATTATCTTGGGCATAATTTTGTTCCTGATTCTCCCTATCTTGGTTTTGTTGCTCCTTACATCTCAGTTCCTCGGCTATCCTTTTTGCTTCTTCTTTTGCTCAGTCAACTGACTCCTTATGTATTATTTCTTCTTCTTCCTTTTGCTTCTGCTCCTCTTCTTCTTTTCCCTTAGCAACTTCCTCTTCCTTTTCTCTCTGAGCCTCTTCAGCCAACATTTTCTTTGCTCCTTTAACTAACCTTCATGTTTCTTCTTCTTTTTCTTTCTGAGTAGCTTGTTCTTCCTATCTTTTCTGTTCAGTGGTGGTGCTACTGCTACGTTTTCCTGGTGAAACTGTGATTTTCCTCTTGAAACTCTTGTTTAGAGTAGTCATATTATAAGCATTGCTGTATACTTCCTCATATTTGTATAAGTGATTAGAGTACTCGAAGTTTACCTTCACAAGTGCATAATGTGCAACAACCTTGCCCTAATAATCATTTCTGTGAAAACTCTTCTCACCAAAATGGAAATTTTCCAAATCTTTCACAAAATCTGGTGTGCTTTTAACTCTAGAAAATTTATAACTATCAACATAAAAAGGCATTGGCGGGAAGATGAAATTCTTCATATCGAATAGGAAACTCCCGAATCCATCCAAAAAGAGTTGTCTTACTGCTTCCTTATGCACTATATAATTTGTGGCATACTTGGGAAGTAGTGAAGGGGCCTTTATTCCTCCATACATTCTCAAATAGGTTCCCTCTTTGAAGAAGAAATAATCTCCATATTCCCTTATAACTTCTAAATCATATTCAGACATACATTTACATTCTTCAAGAAAAATCAACTAATAAAGTGGCATTAGGAATTCCTCACAGATAAGCTTGTAAAAGATGTGATGTTTGTGGGCCCATAAAATTTGGTATGCTGTCTAAATGGGCGCTTTTACCTCCTTCCAGTTGCAGTTCAACTTCTCTAATGGGTGCAGGAAAAGTATATAATTGATAAAAAATGATCCCATGTTGAACTCAGAGTTTCGCTGGAATAGTCCTCCCAATGTTGCAGATATACATGAAGACAAGCTATTAGCTACGATGTCCACCTCGTTGAAAACAGTACCTTCCATGGTCACATGATACATCAGTGGTATCCAACCAATCTTATAAAATATCCCATTGACCCTACCAAAAATCCTGTTAAGCATAAGAGCTACCATTTTGTATGGAGTGCACAAACTGGTGGTCTCATATTCACCCGATTCTCTTTGTCGGAATGACTTTCCCTCAGTCATCATAATTTTTGTGCATCCAATATAATCAATAGTCAAACTATTTATCCAATCGTTGGCCAGGATGACTTCTGAGACTGGAAGTTTGTAGGATTTGGCTATCAATTCGGGGGGTAAAAGAAGCGAAACCCTTTTCTTCAACATTATACATGATCATATCTCTTGCATCCGTCTTAGACAAAATTTAGCCGTTCACATCGGCGCAAGGGAACAACTCCGGTCATGTCGATATCTTCATAATCCCTGATCTCAATATCTTTTCAAACATGGGTAAATATTCTAATACTACGTCTGGGACCTTTTTATCTTGGAGCATATGATATATTTTCCCCCACTTGAATTTTGGCTTGGCTCCAGTTATAGATTTAGTGTCTTCATAAATTATTTCTATCCTAGGCATGATTTCTAGGTCTGACTCTTCCTCGGCAACTTTATCTTTCTTCTTGCCTTTCTTGGGCATGGTATCAAATGTAGACTGAGGCTGTACAAAACACACCAAGCATGTTTTATCATCTCTATGATTATAAACCACATGTATTCATGTACATAAGGAAATGAAGAACTACTGTAAAAACTTACAAGACATATAAGAAAACTCTCAAATAATTTCCTTTATAGAACAAGCTTAACCAGTATTTATTTTACCGCATCATCCTTAGCTGTTAGAAAATGACTTTGTAATGTAAAAACCTCCGTATACCAACAAAGGCCAAACCTAAGGTGAGGTCAAAACCGGGACGATAAAAAACCTAGCCCACATGTGGGCTGTGTCGAGAGATATGCTTTCAAACATCTAGCATTCTAAGTCATGATACCGGGGATTGATCCAAATAGTTTTTAAAAACCCTATGCATGACCCCTTTTATCAGTCTTACGGCCCACGAAAAACAATAGTCCTGAGAAAAATGATGACGCCATGGCAACGACCACAAAATCCACAAATAACCTTATGACGGGAAACCTAGGTTAAAACAAGATGGTGCACAATGGATTTCGAACTTATGGCTTTGCTAACTCCTATCACCGTAGAAAAATATGAACTAGGTGAGGAAGGGCCGACAAAAAACTTGGGTCATCTCAGTCTCCTATTTACACAACCAGGGCTTTAAGCAAGCTATGTATGAACAGTCTGAGCAGTCTCGGACAGGAAAAGGCTGAGAGCAGGTAGAGGGAAAAACATGACTAGTTGCAAGTTAGGTCAACAAAACAAAAAATGGATGGCCAAGTTATAAGGCTTGCTAAACATGGACCAAGAGGCGTAGGAGAAAACCCTTTAAATCATGACGAACTCAATGAAAACCCTAGTCTTGAAAAATGAAACCTAAATATGCTATCACCCGAACTGTAAAAGGCCAAATCAAGTCCATTCTACCAATCAACCGAGTTAGGACAAGGAATGGATCCTACCTGGTAATGCTGGCTTGAAGGATAGTGAAGAGCTTGACACATGATGCTTCATAGGCTTTGTTATAGCTAGTTCTTTTTCTTCTATTTTTAGACCATATGCTTGTTTTCAAAACATAGTTTTTTTATTGCTTTAAGATGTTGAACTTGGGTTTTGAAGTATTTTGATAGCACACTTATTTTTATTTTTTGATTTTATAAGTTTTCCTTTTAGATTTATTTAGTTGTTTTCATAGTTTTTATGGGCTTATTAGGTGTATGTATTTCTGAAAGGTTGAACAAAGATATCATAATGGTTAATCAAAGTTTGATTTCATAATTTAACCTTTTTTTTAAAGGCTTTTGTCAAAAAACATTAATCAGACATTCCTGTAGCGCAAAGGAAGAAAAAATGAATTAGAGCGCTACAAGAAAGTCGTGGTCTTCAAAAAAATTGTAAGTTGGCTCATGAGTTTTAAAATTTGCAGATGAGAGGAGTTTTTTCACGTCTATAAAGGAGAATGATACGTGTTTAAACCTTACTAATCATTTTCATAAGTGTTTGAGTTAAGGTAAGAATGATTTGGGCCAGTTGCAGCTGTCCAGAATGTGGGAGATGTAGATCCTTTAAACAACAATGATGGTGCACGATGGGAGAAATTCAATGTTAGTTATGAATTTCTTGAATGTATGAAATATTACAGAGACCACATTCATACCTGGTAGTCCGTGGTTGGAAGGGATTATGATGAAGACGGTTAGAGGTTTAGGGTTTGCAGAGTAATTGACTGGTGCAGTCGTGGTAGCTGAAGACAGAGCTACGAAGGTTAGTGGACACCTGGGAAGACAAGATAACAGATTTTTAGCAATTGAAATCATTATTACGACAGGTATGCAACTGATTGCTGACATCATCCATGAATTTGGGTTTGCATTGACAAAAGAGTAGTGATGGGTGTTGATTAAGAAGTGCATCAAGTTTAGGAACCTGATTTTTGCTCAATTATTAATCTATTTCGTCAATGGAAATTGTTCCAAAATACTTATCAGTTTTTTGAGGAAAAATTCATATCTAGGGTTCTAAATTTTCTCAACTTTTGGTTTACTGTTGAAGTAACACATTTTCAAAAAAGTTTTGACTATTTTCTGAAGAAGAAACAGTTAAGGTTCAATACAGAAACGAAGAGAAGTGGGAAGACAAATAGGGCTGAGCCTTTAGACATGACATGGGCTGAAACCTTCCCTGAATGTGCAAAATTATTTCAAGATGCTAGCTGGTTTCAATATTTTGAGAAAATTGATGGTCATCATACAGAGGTTTCATATGGATTTTCTCAAGGATTAGAGAAAGATGCAGTCTCATTTAATACCCTAAGAATTGAATTGACTAGAGAGTTAATAGCAAAAGCTACAGGCATTGCTGATGAAGGTGAGTTTTGGTTCAAGAAGGTGCCTTTTGCTTTTAATTCAGAGAATTCCCTGCTACCCAATGTTGTAGCAGATTGGGGTAAGGGGGTTCATATACAAAAGTTTAAGCCTGAATGGAGAGAGCCAATTAAGATTTTGTAGACTTATATAACCTGTGAGGGAAGATATGCCTCTGTTTTTAAATATCACATCAGGTTTTTACAGCACTTAAATCAGGAGTAAAAAATGAATCTCCCTTTCTTCTTCCTTAAAAGTTTACAGAAAATGTCAAGCAGAGTAAGGGAGCATCAGGATAACATTAACCATTTTCCGTCATGGATTGATAAAATTGATTATTAGTATTGTGCTCCAAAAGAAAGGGAAGACTTGGGATTATTTTATGTTCCGGTCAGGGTTTCAAAGCGAGAAGGAAGACTAGTAAAAAAGAAGACACGTGAACAAATCCCATAGCCTTCTTAAAAAATTGAAGAAAGAAGTCATTACTAAAGTAGAAGAAGAGACTACACAAGTGAAGTCTTCGACATAGAAGGTTGAAGAGCCTGAAGGTGAACAGCGAAAGAAGACTGATGCAGATGATTTGTTGAAATTTCAAATACAGAATTTAGAAGATGTAGTAGAAATCAATGAAGATGATGTAGTAAATACCTTTAATGAAGATGCAAACTAGGAAGAAAGTAAATGTATTTTTAGAAAAAGAACAGACTCCTACATAGGTACATGAAGAAAGAAGGGAAAGCCCAATGCTTGATAAATTGAGGGTTGACAATACACAGAGTTTAAAAGAAGGGTTTGAAGAAAAGCTGGTCATGCAAGGAGTTAAAAGAGAGGTTATTCAGCTTGCAACTATTAAACATCAAGGTGAAACTTTGAGTATGTTGGGAGAAGTAGGAGTAGGTTGGAGACATAAAACTAGACCTAAGAACAAATTAAGGTTAAACATGAAATTTTTTTTAAATC
The DNA here is from genome assembly GCA_001517045.1 of Pseudotsuga menziesii. Classification (NCBI taxonomy): domain Eukaryota; kingdom Viridiplantae; phylum Streptophyta; class Pinopsida; order Pinales; family Pinaceae; genus Pseudotsuga; species Pseudotsuga menziesii. Next base: position 314,001 of record LPNX010354287.1, read on the forward strand.
CCAAGCTATCTTAAGAGAAAATTACAATATAGGAAGATTCTTCTTCTCAAGAGGATTTAGAAGAGGATGAAAGCTCGAATGTGAAAAAGGTCAAGAGTAAGAAGCAGGATTCTTTGATGGTTAATTCATCCTCAGTAAAGATTAAAGTTCTAGAACAACTAGAAGATTTTAAAAAGAAAGAAAATATCAGCCCTCAGTAGGATGATTCTATGAAACATCATTCAGTGATGTCAGCAGCATGTACAGGTAAAGGAAAAATTGCAGAGCCATCAATCCAGTGCAGTTTTGAAGGTGCTGAGTCTTCAGATGTTCTTGTAATAGTGACAGAGTAGCAGGAATAGGATGATGAGGAAATTTTTAAGAAATTAAATATCCCTTGGGTGTCAGAAGGAGTATCTTCATTTCATTAAGGGAAATGTTTAGATTCTGAGAATGAAAATCTTCGAAAAAGTATCAAGCAATAGAAGTACCAAATATACTTTTTGCATGAAACAAATGAAGGATTAGTAATGGCAAATAGAAGATTAAGAGAAGATCTTGAGGAGATTAACAACCATTATCAAGAATTAATTGTGGTTTCTAAGGAAGCATTGAAGAGGAAAAGGCAGACACAAAGTTTATGTGCAGAGATGAAGCAGACTATCCAAGAAGTAACTCGGCAAAATCAAGAATTATCAAAGAGAGTTGAATACCTAGAAGCTGAGCAGCAGAGAACCAGAAGAAAAACTCAAGATTTAGAAGGAATAGCCCTTTTGGCTAAAGATGGCAAAGATCTTTAAAAGACTATTGATGACAGGTGTCTTTTAGTTAAATGTTGTAAAGATATTAGTTTATTTTGGAGAACTTTTACTTTACTAGTGTTCGATAGTCTGACCTAGAAGGTAGTAATACAATTAGATAACTGGTTTTTTGGATGTAACCAAGATAAAAGTAAGGCATTAGAATGAAGAGGGGTTCGAATTTTTGTACAAGGGGAGGCTTTCAAGCTATTGTATACAAAGCTAAGTTCAGAAACTCTTATGTATTTTTGATAACTGGTTATGATATATATGCAAGCTATCATCCCATTTTACTCTATTTGCTGGTTTTATTTCTGGTTTGTGTAATCACTCAGTTGACAAATTCATTTCTTGTTTGAGCTTATTATTCATGAAATGCCTGTGAACTGTGAATGAAATTTAGTGTTGTGCTTATATTGTTTCTGGTTTATGTTTCATATATTATACATTTCAGTTCTTCATCGTTACATGATTTAGTGTTTGTCTTAGCCTGATGAGATTTTTCCCTCTTGATAACAAATTGTAAAACCAAAAACCTAAAAACCTGTTTTACTTAGTTTTATTTTATGAGATTGTGTTGGCTTGTTCTTTAGTAGTATAAGAACAATTTCTGGCACTAACAGGCTCCAAATGGAAAAATCCTGTAGGCGCGTGGTCAAACGAGGGGCAACAGTCTCACCATATAAAAATGTAATAAATAATAATGAAACCCCCAAGCTTATGTAAGAAAATCCATGAAGAAACACTTAATGCGGTTGGTCGGGTAATTATGCCACATGAGCGTGTGCGAATACCATTTGGATCCTGACTTAAAATTAGTCGGTGAATTACTGCATTGGTGAGGGTAAGGAGAAAACATCCGACTGTGTCAGATCCAGAAAGTTGTTTCCGCTACAACTGTCGATTAGCTTCATCGAAATGAAACTGCAGTAGTGTTGATGCAATTCATCCGACAGCTTCGGCAGTGAAATGATCGGCTAAAAAAATTAAGCGACCCGATAGCATCGGCTCCGAAAGGAAAAAGATAACCGCCACTATTGGCCATGCTTCGGTGAAATGGCCAGAAAAAGAATGTCAGCTTCAAAAAAACTTGATTTTGTCGATTGTATCGACTGGAAATCAACAATCTCTCCGACAAAGATTGAAATCCTCAAACATAAAAATGAAAAATCGGTTGGAAAGCTACTGGATGAAAGTACAAAATTTCTCCATTGTGTTGGAAAAATTTAGAAATATCTCCTGACACATTGGGCCAAAAACAACGTAAAATCAACCGAAAAGCAACGAGATGAAAGGAAAAATATTTTTTGCTGTGTTGGCGAAAATCTAGGAATGATTCCGACACATTGGATCAAAAAGAGCTTATTACTTGGTGTAAAAATTTTCAAATTTGCTCAGAAAAAACCCATTCATGGATGAAAAATCCTCAAAGGGAAAAAAGTGTCTAAGTAAGATCAAAAGCTAAGAAATTAAAGGGGGGCCCTAAAAACATAAATTTTTTTTTGGGGTAGTGGTTGTAGTAACAATAATTGGCGACTGGATGGTGAACAAAGATCTCTGGAAAAACTATCCTTCAAAACACAAGACTGCTTTATGGCATTTCATTAGACTAACTTATCCCATTCTCTTTGAAAATTATTTAAAAATATAGACCTTTTCCGGGAATGTAAGATTTAGAAAATCTCATTGATTTTAGTCCCTTGGGTAAACCATGTTTTCAAAGTCCCGATAACTCTTATGAGGAAAAAATATGAGATTCATTTACCTCTGCATTTGGTTGCTTTTGGATGAGACACCGCAGTATCGTAACAGAGTTTGGATAGATGTATTCTTTTGTTCCTCATTCCCATTCCTTTTGCAATGTTTTGATGCTTAAGACTTTTGTCATTTGAGTCTTCCTGGATTTCTTCTTTTGTATTTCAGAATTGATTTAGGTTCTTCCATCCATGGTGTCCTTTTGTGTGAGTGATAATTTGTTTCAGCTCATGAATGGAGAAGAACCTTTTTGAGAAATCCATTCATCTACTGATTATGTTTTCAGTATATCCTTTTGATATATTTTCTTTCTCAGAGTATGGCTCTTTATATTAATCCTTTTGGATTTCATTTGTGGCATGAGATTATTTTGAATACCATACACTTGTTCGTTCTGCTTCCTTTCCGTGGGTCATTTGCGACAAGCTTCCTAGGAAAGCTATTAATGTGAAGTGAATGGAGCCCCAAAATAGTATTCTAGACCTCTCCTACCTCAGTTATTTAATAGGGTCTTAAAATAACTTCCCTTTAGCAGTCTAGCAAATTAAAGAATCTTGTTTTGATAAAAAATTGACATAGATAAATTCCATTGAGCAGTTCTTGGATTAAAAATATTGGCAATTTGTCCAAATTCCAATGCCCCCCAAGAACCAAAAGATGAGTTGTCTTATTATGAAATAAACTAAAGTAAAGTAAAGAAAAACTGGAATAAATCAAATGCAAATAAAAGTAAATCAGCAGAAAGAAAGCAAACATAATTGTAACACCCCAGTTTTGACCCTATTTGCATTAAATGTATATGATGTATATATATTGTAATTAATAATGGTGTGGAGCTATAGGCAAAATCCCCACCATAGATTTAGTGTTTTATGTTTTGGCGATTGAAATCGATGTCAATGGTATGTTGAGCTAGCCAGGCACATTATAATTTTGGACACCATGTACATATGAATTTTAATTAAAATACCCACAACCAGCTATGTCAATGCAATAATAATGAGAAGGGGCATGCTTTCCTAAGGATGAATGGGGGGGGATTGTTTAACCTCTGATCCATTGGGGAGAAGCCAAGTGTCAAGAGGAGAACCCACCTTTCCTTGTCTTATTCACCAACCAGATTTAATTCCCAGGAGTTGGTCGGGCATTTATTGCCTTGGGGAAATGTATGCATGGGAAGCCGTATGTTCTGCCAGGAATGTATGTCCTTTGACCACATGCATGCCCAAAAGAGGCAGATCACATTAGTTTCCTCACATAGGCAGGAAAAACTCAATTTTATATTCACACAGGAGGAAGCTGGGGCCTCAGGTAGAGATTGGAATTTTGCATTTTCCTTTCATGACCAGGTTTGGTGTATGTTTTTCCCTTACGTTTGGGCCGTTTCCTTCATTACATGTTTTTCCCTTACATTTGGGCCATTACCCTAGACATTATGCATTCTTTTCATGACTGGTTCTGTGTGTCTGAATCCCTTCACAATCGGGGTTGTGTTCTTCATTTTACACAGGTTGGGAGATCCTGTTGTCTTCCCCATGAATTTTGGGGTGTTGTGAGTCGTTTTGGCCATGTTAGGGCCATAAACGACTCTGGAAATTGAGTTGCTGAGTCTAAGCTATTTTAACTAATTACCGTTTCGACTTGGCCTCTGTGGTATTTTTCCTTCAGTCCTAGAACTTTATTGTTGTGTGTACATCGTTTGTTGGTCTTTCAACTATTTTGGAGGGGAAATGGGGTATGAGCTTGCTTCACAAAGCTAGTGTGTGTAGGAGCCTTGCAGATAGATCTAGAGGGCTAAATTTATTCTATGCACCCCCTGAATAGCACTAGAAGGGAAGGCATGGCCCGAGGGATTTCATAGCAGAGAAGGGGATTCTTCCTTGTGTTGGGTGCGTGTGGATGTCTTAGAATCCAGGATAGTTCTGGTGCAGGTGTCCATATCTCTCTAGTTGAGCTCACTAGTTTAGTAGCCAGCCTTTCCAGCTCCTTCATAGCCTGATAAACCCAATGCTAGTTGGCTTGGATGAATCTTGTTAAACCTTGGCTATGTGTGAGCCTGCTAGTGTTCCCTTATTCCTTGTGGGAATCATGCCCATCTCGGGGGTGGCAATATTGCTGAGAGATTGATGAGCACACTGGCCTATGGTTGGGTGGAATGTTGCAGTGACATAGCTGGTTGCGGGACGAGATTCTTCCTAAGATAAGTATCTATGTGTTGATCTCTACTCGTGTATTTATTTATTAATTATTATGAACATGTTGAATGTATTGGATGAATGTGAATGCTTCTACTATATAATTGCATGTTTATACTTCTGTGTATGTTTTATTTTCCATGCATTTTATTATGATGTTCATGGGGCTATATTGCTTGAATAGTTAGCAGTTGGGTTGCATCCTCTCTGTTGGGCTAAGGAATGGGGACGTGATAGAATGGTATCAGAGCTCAAGGTTATAGCTTTGGGCCTCTATGGGCCATGAAGAGAAGTTAATAGAGGCTGGAAATCCACCTCTGAGTTCAGCAGAATAGTAGCAGACATACAAATTTCTAAAATTTTTCTAAGTATGGGTACTCTCTTTCACAGCTGAGAAAGCCAAAGATAATCCACTGTAGCAGCAAGGGTGGCTAAAGGGGAGCTGCAATGGCGGCTGGATTCCCCCTTTCCTGCTGGCTTGGTGGACGAGTATTGCTGGTGGGTCTGTGGTGACGACTGCAAGAAGAATGTCTAACTGTGTAGTGGCTGGGTCTCTAATAGGGAGGTGATACAATGACTGTGTTGGTGAGATGGAGCCAACAAGAGGTTCTCCAAGTTGAGTCAACACGTGCCATTTGAGAAAAGTCAATGCAAAGTGGGTGGAAGGAAGGATTCGAGCCGCAATGGCAGCTGGGTTTTCAAGAGAGGAGCTGCAACGATGGCAGACAGGTGAAGAAAGAGCCACAACAACAACGAAAATAAAAAGAAGTCTGAGCCGTAGCGGTGGCAGAAAGAAGAAAAGAAAGAAAAGTTTGGCTGTAGTGGCAGCGGAGAAGGGAAGACCGAGCCGCAGTGGCGGCTGGTTAGCTAAAAGTGCACTGCTTTGGTGGATGTGTTGTCAGGTTTTCATGACACAGAGGATGGTTCTGCAGGAAAATCCTTTTGACATAGAGAAACAAAAATGGGTAAAAAATTTCTTTAAGTGTCGAACGACGGCGACAAAAATTCCAAGACCAAGCTGCAACGCCGAAAGGAAGTTGGGAAGGGATTTGCAATGGCGGCTAGTTTGGCAGGAATCGAGCTGGTGCAATGGTGGCTGAGAATATTCAAGGCTAGCCGCTATGATGGATGGGAATTGGAGTTTGAGCCGATAAGAAATGGGTGAGGAAGGAAAAGAGAGCCAACAAATGACGATGGGTAGGAAAAGAAGCAAGATTCTCAATGGTAGCTAATATGTCTGAAGGGGAGCCACAATGGCAGCTAAGCTGCTCTCTCTTATCGACGTGATGAATGAAAAGAAAATATTGAGCCGCTGTAGTGGCTGGGTCACCCAAAGGGAGCCGACGTGGATTGTGCCCAATGCACAGCAGCTGGAAATGGAAAATACTTCTGATGCACAACGGCAGCGGAAGAGAAAGGAGGAAGGAGCCAACAATGGTGGAAGAGAAAGGAAGATGGAGCAGCAACGCGGTGGAAGGAAAAGGGAAATGGAGCTGCTACGACGATGGAAGAGAAAAGGAAGAAGGAGTCAACAAAGAGGTGGGTGAAAGTAGAATATATTTTTGACATAGCGGAAGAAGACTGAAGATGGAGTCGAAATAGGGTTTTGATAGGGCAAATCGACAGGTTTTCAGAGAGATTTGTAGGGGCCAGAAAGATGGGAAAATGACAATAATTCTTTGGGGAAAATAATTTTTTTATGTTCTGACAAGTTGTCCATATGATATTTTTCCATGTGCAAGTAAGTAGCATATGATTCATATGAATGTTATGCAGCTAACAATCGTGTCATTAACACATTTTGTATAATTATAGTCACCTTCAAAAGGGTAGCGTTCCACATAGTACAAATCAGTAAAGTTGGGTTTTGGTTCCGTCATGAGAACCTATGATAGATATGATGCATGAGATTCTTACGAGCGTGCGCAAGATGCTATGGGGTAAAACGTTTGAGTTGGAAATGATGATATAGACTCTAATGGAAGGAGATTTCAAGATACGCCGCTAGACATTGTAGCCACCATGAGAAGCCTGATTAAATCTCAGGAAGAGAAACATCAGTTGAATGCTGCTATATTGCAGAGTTTGACAGACTTGAAAAGAAATATGGACTTTGGGCATTGAACAACAAAACCAGAAGGTAGTAAGAGCAGTACCAGAAGAATAAGAAGGAGATCTCATAGTGAGTCATCTCACTCCAAAGGTTCCACTGCTGGTTCACGCTCTCCTTCTCACAAGAGTAAGAGAAAGAGGCGCCGCAGGGATCTCTCTCGGGATGTATTTAAGAAAGCTAAACCTCCTACGTTTAATGGTGAGGTAAAGATGGGATAAGAAGCTGAAGCTTTGATTCTTGGGATAAAGAAGTATTTCCAAGTTCAGGACTATTAAGGAAACATGCAATAAAGGGTTTCCATATTCAATCTGAATGGAAGGGCATCCATTTGTTGAGAGCACTTCAGGAAAGTAAAGAGGATCAGTGAAAGGAGACTTAAGTAGAAACAATTCAAGAAGTATTTCAAGCAGAAATACCTCTCTGACAGGTATTATGATGACAAAATTAAGGAGTTCCATGAGCTAATATTGGGACAACAAACCATGGAAGAGTATGCCAACAAGTTTTTGGAATTGTTGAGGCATGTTAGGTACACCAAGGATGAAAAAGTGAAGATCCAGTGTTTCCTAAGTGGATTTCCTTAGTCCTACAAAGACATAATTGAGTTCTATGAACCTAGAATTCTCGAAGAAGCAATCCAAAAAGCTAAGTATTGCTATGAGCAAAGCAAAGGAAAACATGATTATCAAAAGACATGGAAGGACAAAAATAATGAGAAGTTTTCCCAAAGGAAGAAAGGTTTCAAACCTTCTAACTTCAGGAATCAATAGAAGCAACTATCACAAGTTGAGAAGCAACCAACCAGAGTGATGGGGAAAAATCCAAAAGACCCAGAATAGAACAGAGAACCTCTTCGGTGTTGGAAATGTGGAGGACCCCACATGCGCAAGAACTGTCAACTTGAAAATGAGAATGCAAGGCTAGATTACAACCTTCAAAAGGCAGAGACAGTGGTTCAAGTAGCAAGGGCCATCCCTAGGATTTATGCAGCACTGGAGGACCGCCAGGAAGATCACCAGTCAATTGTGGTTGAAGTTGAAGGTAAGATTAATGAGTAATCTGTTTCTATTTTGATTGACCCTAGTTCTACTCACAGTTACATTACTCCTAGAGTAGTGGATATTTGTGCTTTGAAGAAAGTAAAGCATAGCAAATATTGTTTAGTTCAGCTAGCCACTTGAACTAAGAGAAGGGTTAGTGAAGTGGTTGAGAAATGTCCATTGGTTATGAATGGATTGGTCACTTGTGTAGATCTGATGTTCTACCGTTTGGTTCCTATGATGTTTTAATTGGAATGGATTGGTTAGAAGCTCATAGGGTAAAGCTTGATTGTTATAATAAGACTTTTGAATGCATGGATGAAGAAGGGAACCCAAGAGTTGTAAGAGGCATTCCAAAGGTGATTTCTATGAGGCAGATTTCAGCAGTGCAATTGGAGAAGTTCTGTAGGAAAGGTTGTCAGTTGTATAGAACTCATATTTTGGAGGAAACATAGGATGAAACTCCTAGGTTGGAGGACTTTAATGTGTTGCAGGAATTTGGGGATGTGTTTCCTGATGAGATTCCAGGACTTCCTCCAAAGAGGGACATTGATTTCACAATTGAACTTGTGCCAAGAGCAGCACCAGTGTCCAAGATTCCCTACAGGATGAGTACACCAGAAATTATAGAGTTAAAGATGAAACTGCAAGAGTTGTTGGAGAAGAATTATACCAGGCCAAGTGTGTCTCCTTGGGGAGCACCAGTTCTGTTTGTGAAGAAGATAGATGATACACTCAAATTGTGTATTGATTACAGACAACTAAACAAGGTCACTATGAAGAAAAAATATCCTTTGACTAGGATTGATGACCTCTTTGATCAAATGAGAGGAGAAAGGGTATTTTCAAAGATTGGCTTGATGTTTGGTTACCATCAAGTAAGAATCAAGGATGAAGACATTCATAAGACAACCTTCAGGACAAGGTATGGACACTATGAATTTTTAGTGGTACCATTTGGTCTCACAAATGCACCAGCTACATTTATGTGCCTTATGAATAGAGTCTTTAGTAGGTAATTAGACAAGTTTGTTCTTGTCTTCCTTGATGACATTCTTATTTACTCTGAGAATGAGTAGGAGCACGAAGATAATTTGAGATTGACATTGCAATTGCTCCAAGAACATAAGCTATACGCAAAAGTAAGCAAGTGTGACTTCTATAGAGATAGGATTCAATATTTGGGTCACATTATCTCATAAGAGGGTATATCTGTGGACCCTAAGAAGATTGAGGCCATTAGGAATTGGCCTACTCCAAGAAATGTGACAGATGTAAGATCTTTCATGGGACTTACAGGATACTACAGGAGATTCATGGAAGGATTCTCCAAGGTTGCACATGCCATCACTTCTTTGCAAAGGAAGGGGATTAAGTTTGAATGGACCTCGAAGTGTGAAGAAAGATTCCATCAATAGAAGAATATCCCCACAAGTGCACCGGTCTTGAAAATTGCAGACCCAGAGAAATATTTTGTGGTGTGTACTGATGCATGCGGCCAAGGACTAGGAGGAGTTCTTATGCAGGACAACCACGTGATATGCTATGAGTCAAGAAAGCTGAAGGAGCATGAGAGGAACTATGCCACTCATGATCTAGAGCTTGCATCCATAGTACATGCTCTCAAGATGTGGAGGCATTACTAGATGGGAAGAAGATTTGAGCTAAGGACAGGCCATTGTGTTCTGAAGTATTTGTTTGATCAGCCTACTCTAAATGCTAGGCAAGCTAGATGGCTGGAGTTTTTATGTGAGTTTGATTTTGAAATCAAACACATAAAAGGAAAAGAGAATAAGGTAGTTGATGCACTCAGCAGGAAGGTGCAAAAAATGAATGTGGCATCTCTTAGTATTTTCTAGTTAGATTTGAGACAACAGATTGTTAATCATACTGCTAGAGATGAATGGTATGAGCAGATACAGGACAAATTGCAGCAGAAAAGTCTTGAGAAGAGGTACGAGGGATGTAATTTGGAAGAAGATGGAATTCTTACTTATAGAGGAAGAATTTATATTCCAAATGTAGCAGATTTGAGGAGACTTGTTATGGATGAGATCCATCAAACTCCATGTTCTGGTCACCCAGGATATCAGAAGACGATTGCTACAGCTAGAAAGTAGTACTTTTGGCCAGGAATGAAAAAGGATATGGCTGAATATATTTCAAGGTGCATGAAATGTCAGCAGGTAAAGGTTGAGCATCAATACCCAACAGGTTTTTTGCACCCTATGCCAGTTCTAGAATGGAAATGGGAAGTTATTTCCATTGATTTCATTACAGGATTGCCGATGACTTGGAGATAGCATGATTCCATCATGGCTGTGTTAGAAAAGTAGACAAAAGAAATGCATTTCATACCAGTTAAGTCTACGCATAAGATTGATGACATTGAGAACATCTTCATGAAGGAGATTTTCAAATTACATGGATCACCTAACGAAATAATCTCTGACAGAGATGTCAAGTTCACTTCCAATTTTTGGAAGGGGTTGTTTGCATATATGGGTACAAATTTGAACTTTAGCACTACCTACCATCCTCAGACTCATGGGAAGACAGAGAGAGTGAATCAAGTTCTTGAAGACATGCTTCTCATGTATGTGATGGAAAAACCAACCAAGTGGGAAGATTATTTACACTTGTAGAGTTTGCTTATAACAATGGACAACAAGAATCCTTGGGGATGAGTTCATATGAACCTTTGTATAGCAGGAGGTGTAGGACACCAATGACGTGGGATAATCCAGTGAATAGGGTTGTGCTTGGGCCGAAATTGCTTAAGGAGATGGAGCAAGGGGTTGTAAATATTAGGCAGAGTCTGAAAGTAGCGAAGGATAGATAGAAAATCTATGCAGATAAGCATAGGGTGTATAGAGAGTTCAGTGTTGGGGATCATGTTTACCTCAGAGTGAGGGAAAATAAGAGTTCCTTGAAGCTTGGAAGTTGTGCCAATTTGTCACCTAGATATTGTGGGCCATTTGAAGTGCTCGAAAGAATAGGTCCAGTTGCCTATAGACTTGCATTGCCTGCTAGCACTAGAGCTCATAATTTTTTTCATGTTTCTTTTCCTAAGAAATATGTACATGATCCTAACCATGTGATAAATTGGGATGTGATTCAGGTGGAACCCAAGGGAGAGTTCCAAATTGAGCCAATGCACATCCTCGACAGGAAGGTCACAATGCTTCGAAGCTGGGCCATAGGGCAGATAAAGGTGTAATGGGAGCACTACGAACCTAAAGAGGCTACGTGGGAGCTGGAGGATGCCATGCGATTGGAACATCTATTTTTGTACAATTTTGTGGAACACTGAGGTGATACCAGTGTAGCATTTTGTTCAATTTTGTAAAGCACTGAGGACGGTGATATTGAAGAGGGAGGGGAATGTAACTCCCCGGTTTTGACTGAGTTTGCATTAAATTTATATGATGTATATATATTGTAATTAATCATGGTGTGGAGCTATAGGTAAAATCCCCACCATTGATCTAGCGTTTTATGTTTCAGCGATTAAAATCGATGCTGATGGTACGTTGTGCTAGCCAGGAACATTATAATTTTGGACACTATGTATATATGCATTTTAATTAAAATACCCACAACAAGCTATGCCAATGCAACAATAATAGGAAGGGGCATGATTTCCTAAGGATGAAGGGGGGGGGATTGTTTAACCTCTGACCCATTGGGGAGAAGCCAAGTGTTAAGAGGAGAACCCACCTTTCCTTGTCTTATTCACCAACTAGATTTAATTCCTAGGAGTTGGTTGGGAATTTATTTCCTTGGGGAAACGTATGCATGGGAAGCCACCTATTCTGTTAGGACTATCAGTCCTTTGACCACATGCATGCCCCAAAGAGGCTGATTGCATTAGTTGCCTCACGTAGCCAGGAAAACCTCAATCCCACATTCACATAGGAGGAAGCTGGGGCCTCAGGAAGAGATTGGCATTCTGCATTTTCCTTTCATGACCGGGTTTGGTGTATAATTTTCCCTTATGTTTGGGCTGTTTCCTTCATTACACGTGGGTAAGGAGTTGGCCTCAGGCATTATGCATTGTTTTCACAACTAGTTCTATGTGTTTGAATCCGTTCACAATTGGGGCCGTGTTATTCATAGTCTGGGAGATTGTCTTGTCTTCCCCACAAATTTTGGGGTGCTGTGAGTCATTTTGGCCATGTTAGGGCCATAAATGACTCTGGAAATTGAGTTGCTTAGTTTGAGCTATTTTAACTAATTGTCGTTCTGACTTGGCCTCTGTGGTATTTTCCCTTCAGTCCCAGAATTGTATTGCTATGTGTACATTGTTTGTTGGCCTTTGGACTATTTTGGAGTGGAAATGGGGTATGATATTGCTTGAAAAACCTAGTGTGTGTAGGATCCTCACAGACAGAGCTAGAGGGCTAACTTTCTTCTCTGCACCCCTTGAATAACATTGGAAAGGAAGGAATGGCCCGAGGGACTGCATAGCAGAGAAGGGGATGCTTCCTTGTGTTGGGTGTGTGTGGATGTCTTATAATTCAGGATAGTTTTGGTGTAGGTGTCCATAGCTCTCTGGTTGATCTCACTAGCTTAGAATCCAGCCTTTCTAGCTCCTTCATAGCCTGATAAACCCAACTCTGGTTGGCTTGGTTGAATCTTGTTAAACCTTTGTTATGTGTGAGTTTGCTAGTGTTCCCTTATTCCTTGTGGGAATCATGCCCAACTCAGAGGTGGTAGTGTTGCTAAGAGATTGATGAGAGCACTGGCCTATGGTTGGGTGGAACGTTGTAGCGACAAAGTTGGTTGTGGGATGAAATTCTTCATAAGATAAGTATCTCCGTGTTGATATCTACTCATGTATTTATTTATTAATTATTATGAACATGTTGAATTTATTGGATAAATGTGAATGCTTCTGCTTTATAATTACACGTTTATAATTCTTTGTGTGTTTTATTTTCCATGCATTTTATTATGATGTTCATGGGGCTAGATTGCCCAGACAGTTAGCTGTTGGGTCACGTCCTCTCCACCGGGTTGAGGAGCAGGATGCGACAATAACTAAAAGAAATAAAAACAAACATAAGATATATTTATGTACAAAAAATCTCCTACAGTACTAAGTGAATTAAGGTTTGAGAACTAGGAAATTGATAGGTAGATTCTCTTCCCACACCTGTAAATCCTATAAATTATACGTTGAGGGGCCTAACTTTTTAGCAATCTAAAATGGGCCAACCCTCAGGTGTTGAAACTTAGTATGCTTGCCCTTTTCATCATGTGAGTGATCCCACTTGAGAACCAAATGTCCTACTTCAAAGCTTCCCTTCCCTAACTTATGTTTGTCAAACCATCTCTTAACAATTTCTTGTTGGTGTTTAAACCTCTCTTTAGACTGAACCTGGGCTCCTCTAACTTCAACAAGGTATTATTTTGAGCTTGTAAAACCTCACTACTAGACCCTCTTGATGCTTGGGCTAACTGTGAAGACGGAAATAAAATATTCGGGGGTAAAATAAATTCTTTTACATAAACTAAAGTATAAGGTGACATGCCTAAGGAGTTCTTGGGTGTGACCCTATCAACCCATAGTGCATTTGGGAGAGCTACATGCCAACTTCTCTGATTTTCTATGACAGTCTTCTTTAAAATTCTAATAAGGTTTTTATTAGCTGATTCAGCTAATCCGTTACCTTGTGGATAATAATTAGCAGAATAATGCAATTTCATTCATTTCTCATTAGCAAATTTAGTAAGCTTAATCGATGAAAAGTATGACGCATTATAAAAAACCAGGGAAATTGGAACCGCAAACCCGATCATAATATTCTCTTGTAAGAAGTCTATGACTACATCTTTGTTCACTTTCTGTAACGAAATTGCTTCCACCCATCTTGTGAAGTAATCCATGGCCGTGAAGATATATTTGTGTTCCAATGAACAGTTTGGATTGATTTCTCCAATGATATCAATTCCCCATTGTTCAAATGGATCTGAAAAAATGACCAGTTGCAATGGCCCAGCTGCTTGTGCTTGTCTCCCACCACTTCTCTGGCATGTGCCACACTTTCTTATATAAGCATGATAATATTTAAACAAGGTTGGACAATAATATCCAACCCTTAGAATATTGTGTGTAGTAGTGTCCTGAAAAATGTCCTCCAGTAGGACCATCATGGAATTCTTTAACAACTTTAGATGCATCCTCTTGTTCTAGGCATATCAGAAATACTCCATCATAGTTATTTTTGAAAAGAACGCCATCAATTATTTGATAAGATGTCGACTTTAAACGAAGTGCTCTTCTTTGTTTATAATTCCAGTGTTCTGGTAAATATCCATATTGGAGATAATGTATCATATCTTTGTACCGAGATTCTGGAGCTGTAAATATAGGACGCATATCAATCATATCAAATCAACTTCATTTTCCCAATCATTGTCTTCATTGCTTTGACTTTCAGCCATTAACTTGCAAAGCCATTGCCCCTTGATAATATTGGCTGGTTAAATTCCAAATCCTATTCTTGTAAAGTTGTCACCCAATTTCCTCTTCTTTCTCCCAATTCCTTTTGTACAAAAGGGTTCGAACTGTCGGGTGAGGAACAATCACTTTGGTTCTATTTTTGAGAATGTAGGGCCTGGATTATTTTACTGCTTTAAAGACTGCATAGGCATTCTTGTCAATAGCAGGGTAGTTCGATTTAGCCCCTTGCAACCCAATGATCATAAATGATATGGGGTATTCATATCCCCTTTCTTCCTTCTATGTAAGCACTGTTGCGAGCAATTTATTAGAAGCAAAAGTGTATAGGATGAAATCTTTCTCAAAATCAGATCTTTTAAGTGAAGGTGCATGGGATATTGTTGTTTTGATATTGTTAAATGCACCCTTTTCTATATCAACCCATTTAAAATGCACACTTTACTTGACCATTTGTTGCAAAGGATTTACTATTTGGACAAAATCAGGAACAAACATTCGAACAAAATTTATAGTCCCCATGAAGGATTGCATACCTTTTTTTATTGTGGGGTAAGGGAATTTGTGCTATAGATTCTATCCTCTCAGGGTCTATGGAGATTCCCTTTTTATAAATAATGTGACCCAACATATTTCCTTCTAATACTGTGAAAATTCATTTCTTAGGATTCAAAGAGATGCCATATTTCCGACAGCGATCAAAAATTTGTTTTAGATGAAACATATGCTCTTCTCTCTTCTTGGAGAAAAATGTTATGTCATCTAGATAAACTACCACACTGTGGCCAATTAAAACCCGGAAAGCTATGTCCATTTCCATTTGGAATGTGGCTCCAACATTTATGAGACCGAAGGGAATTCTTCTGTAAGCAAAAGTTCCCCACTTTGTATGAAATGTGGTTTTTAGCCTATCTTTTTGTACTACCAATACTTGGTTGTAGCCTGAAAACCCATCTAATAAGGAGAACAATTCATAACCTAAAATGATCTGTAATATTTTCTCCATTGGTGGGACTAGAAAATTATCCTTGTCTGAGGCACGGTTCAAATTCCTGAAGTCTACGCATAGTTTTATTTCACCAGATTTCTTTCTTATCGGTACCAGATTTTCCACCCACTCTGAGTGCCTAACTCTAAAGATGATCTTTGCATCAAGTAACGTCTTTAATTAATTTTGAATCAGGGGTTCCATCTTGGGGTGCATTTTCCTCAGTGGCTACTGAAATGGTTTCACTTTGGCTTTAATAGGAATAACATGTTGGATGATGCAGGTATCATACATCATCAAACCCTCTTATGTCCAAGAAAAAACATATTTATATTGTTGAAATAAACAGATGAATTTTCTTCTCTCGCCCAGTGAACAACATTTCCCCAAGTTCACATACTTGGGTTCAGCCTTTGTCCCAAGATTATTCAGCTCATATTGCATAGTTGAACTTTTTGTTTTGACATTGGCAGGATTTTTGAACTTGCTATTCAAATCAAACATCTCTTCCAATGTTATTACCCCTTTAGGTATGAAGTTCCCACTTTGAAGACTGACTTGATGTTCTTCGTCATTAATCATTGAGTCTTTGAAAGCCTCATCATTTGTTAAGAACTCCAAGATTTGCTAATCATCATTGAATACCCTCAAATTGGTGACATTGTCTGGTACAGATGGCTTGAAAATCAATTCAATTGAGCATTTGTTATTAATAGGCACTAAACTTGCAGCAGAAGTAGATAACAAATCAGTTGTTGCATTTTGCAGTATAGGAATTGAATTGATATTAAAAGCATTAAAATTTGTTATAAGTTCCCAAATTTCATTTTGGTATCCTTTTAAATGTGGTAATAGATAATGAATTGTGTTTCGAACTTGTCTAACAATTATTTCAGAATTACCAAGAACTGTTGCTAAATTTCTGTGGTGGTTAGTTATTGATGTTGTTGTCGAAGAAACCACAGTATCGAAATGACCAAGTCGACGTTTCGGATCCATATCAAGATCCATCATCAGGAAAATGTCGAATGTGGAGAGAGTGAGAATCATTGATAAATACTGGAACCGGGTAGAAAAAGTCTAAGGTCGGTCGCGGAGGTTAGGGTTTGCTAGGTTAATTTTTTTTTAATTTTATTTTAATTTCAAAATGTGCGGAAAAATTATTCTTTAAACCTATTTTTCTGGAAAAAGAAAATGTTTATATTATTAAAATTTTATACAATGGCTAAATTAAGACAATATTAAAAAATTTTAAGGAGAAAAAGAATTTTTTTTTTAATAATTAATTATTTAAGAAGTTTATAAACTTATAAACTTATAAACTTCTTAAATAATTAATTATTATTATTTTTTCTTTTTCTCAAAATTTTTTAATATTGTCTTAATTTAGCCATTGTATAAAATTTTAATAATATAAACATTTTCTTTTTCCGGAAAAATAGGTTTAAAGAATAATTTTTCCGCACATTTTGAAATTAAAATAAAATATTTTTTTTTTAAACCTAGCAAACCCTAACCTCCGCGGCC
Source organism: Pseudotsuga menziesii (assembly GCA_001517045.1). Classification (NCBI taxonomy): domain Eukaryota; kingdom Viridiplantae; phylum Streptophyta; class Pinopsida; order Pinales; family Pinaceae; genus Pseudotsuga; species Pseudotsuga menziesii. The sequence goes on from LPNX010354287.1 coordinate 330,864, forward strand.
GACCTTAGACTTTTTCTACCTGGTTCCAGTATTTATCAATGATTATCACTCTCTCCACATTCGACATTGTCCTGATGATGGTTCCTGATATGGATCCGAAACGTCGACTTGGTCATTTCGATACTGTGGTTTCTCCGACAACAACATCAATTACCAAGAACTTTTAGATTTCTTACTTTGAATTCAATGGCATTTTTGAAGCCCTGGATTAGAGCTTCATATTCTGCTATGTTATTAGTATATTCGAACTCTAATATATAAGAGAGAAAATGTTTATTCCCTTATGGATCAATCAGGACACAACCAGCTCCTGGTCCCTCTTGAGTTTTAGAACCGTCAAAATATAACAACCAAAATCTATCTTCTAATTCTACAGGACTAGTGTTACTCTCTAAATTAGAAACTAAATTAACTATGTTACAATCAATATTGTGTCTGACTCATTACTGACTTTTGCTTGATAGTTTCCAGGTTCAAGCTCTATGAAATAGTTACCCAAAACTGAATGTAAGAAATTTATAGGCTCATTTTCCCTTCCAATTGTGTCACATTATGCTTCATGTGTGTTTCCCTCATCACTTTGATCTGATTCTGATAGTTCTTACAAGGTAACCACAAGTGTGATGAGTTAGTTGCAAAGTACCCTTCCAGTTTTGCAAACCAGTCCCTGCTTAAAATCAAACCATATGCTTCTGTTATATCTACTACCATGATGTCTATAAACTGGCAGACCCTTTCATCCGTAGATTACCAGATCAACACATTCTTCATTTCTCCTACCACCTTGACTGTTGTTCTGTCCAAGTGAATGGTTTTACATGAAGAACGTGTGGGTTGACCATTTATCTTTCTACAAACTGAAAGCGTCATGACATTAGAGGACGCTCCAGAATCTACCAAACAATTATGTACATTATGATTGAAAATCTCAAAAGATAGTAAAACTGGTAAGGTTTGAGATTTAGACTTTCCTCCAATGCCAGCTTCATTGATCTCCTTCTCTGATTGAATATCATCTTGGGATTTACTGGTTTGGGGATCAAAAGATTCCAAGAGATTCTTTCTTTGTTGAGGTAAGTTACACATTTCGAATAAGGAAATATTTGCTTCGGTTTTCTTGATATCTTGTATTATGTTGTAACCCATCTCACATTCTGCTGGAATTTTCTTGTTACTTTCCAATTTACTTTCCACAACCTTCATAGGCTTACTAAATGCTATAAATTTATCTTTATAGGTGACCAAATCAGACTTAGGTGGCATTTGGGTATTACTACTGATCTTCTTCATACTTTCTTGAATATTCCCAACCTTGGGTAGTAATAAACTTTCATCCATTATTGGTTCCTTGCTTCTTGTTGTGAAATTAACTACTAAAAGTTGAATTTCCTCTGTAGGTTCCTCCTCCTCTAACCCCAACATAGGTGCACAGTCCCACAATACCATTGTTGTTTTAGGTGATTCCTCTAGTTCGTTTGTCCTTTCTTCTTTCACTCCAAGCTCTTTAATTTGAGCATCTAATATTTGGTTCATAACCGGAGTCAATGAATTAATCCATTGTGGACAATTTTTTTCAGAATGAGGTTCTTGATGAAATGTACAGAAATTATCCATTCCTACCTCATTAAAATTTAAAACAAAAGAACTATATATAGGGGGTTGAGATGTGCCACCTTCCTCTTTTTTCTTGAAAAAAGGTTTGAACCATTTTCTGGATGAACTGACCTCTTTATCCTTTTCTAAATCGACAATCTTGTTTGACAACTTTTGTACCATTTTAGCCACATTTTCTAATTCACTTGAATGTTCTTCTTTAGGTCTAATTAGTAGTAAAGGTTTCTTACTGCCAAAAGTTCTTACATTTGGTTATGCAGTGTGTTTGTTTATACTTTCAAGTTCATCTTTCACATTATTTGCTTCTTCATAAGTTTCTACCAAAGAAGGTTTGACTGACCTCTTAACAAACATTGCTATGCTTGGGGAAAGTGCTGAAGTATAATATTCTATCAAAGTTTCTTCAACAGGTTTTACTGTAGCAATGAAGTTATTTAAATGGGAAACAAACCTCTGCCTAAAATCCCGCACTTTCTCTTTCTTGTCCATCCTTAGAGAAAGCAATTCTTTCATGAGAGTGGTAGTGGTTCTTTGACTACCAAACTTGCCTTTAAACAATATTTCAAAAGTATCCCAATTTGTTATAGAATTTGCTTGTAAACCAAAATACCAGGATGATGCTTTAGCTTCGAAAGTGTGTGGAAACGGCTTGCACACTACATCTTCATGCTCTACTGCTAAAAGTTCTAGAGTGAAATAAAAACTATGCAAGTGATCATCCACAGAAATGCCTTTTCTAGGGTCAAACTTAGGAAATGACTTATCAACCGTTTGAGGAAAATCATGCAATGGAGCAGCTAGGTTGAGTGGTGTTTTGGCTCTCCAAGATGGTGGTGGATTAGGATTAGGTTTATTAACATTTGGATTTACATTTACAGCCATGATTCTCATGAGGAGACTGTGGTGGAGAGTGAATAGGTGACTAAAAAGGTGAAAAAACCAGGGAATATGGTCCCAACTGATCAAGTGGTTGAACAATCTCTTGTAAGGACACATTCACCAACTCTTACAAATTTCCCACCAAAATTGAATCTTTCATGTAAGTGGGTACCCTTCTGGGAGCTCACCTTCTTGGTAATTCAGGTATTGACTGCAATCCTCCAAGCTTCTTCACACAAGACCGTGTATGTCTCCTTAAGTGATTAAATACTTCAAAAGGAACATGGTAGAGGTGTTATGTAGCTTCTATTTTAGGACTTACTTGCTATTTGGGAATGAAATATTCAGAAAAAACCAGTTTTAGAGTTATTACCAGTGGAATATTTTCGAGTAGACGGACGTCCTCTGCCATCCATGCACTGGTAACCCTCCTTCTAGTTCCAAAACTATTGATGCCTGGAAAAATCCTAGGTATCGACAGTAGGGATTCTCTCCAATAATCATTCCCAATTATATGATTTATCATTTGGAATGGGGAATCCGTCTAGTTAGTGTCCCATCTACCGTAGAATTAAAGGAATGTTTAAATCTATTTTACCGGTTAGCTTGGTCCCCTATTTATGTATTTTATATTTTATGATGAAATGCAAGTGCCTATACTAAATGCTAGTGATTTCCGAAACTAGAACCTCATGAGCAGTTAGCCACAAGTGAGCTACACAGGTTCTTACCTCTCGCCTTACCTGAATCCATTGCTTGCCAACCGCCATAGGCAAAGACAAATTTCTAGTTTAATCTATTCAAACTATCTATCTAATCTATCCACAAGGAGCAAAGTTTATATCATAATGAGTAATATACTGTATTGTTTGCATGTAGAAATATTACAAGTAGCCATTAAATTCTTCATACATAAATACAACAGAAAGATAACACAAAGATAGCTTTTCTTAAGTCAAAACATCAATTACTCATTTATTGCACAAGATTCGAAATAGAAAGTAAAACCATTCATAAATTGCATAAATAATTCAACAGGTTGGAATGATCTCACAGTTATGCAGCAAGCTAAACATAAGTAGTTCACATTCAACAATCCATATAATCCATCTTGAAAATCATACAGTCCTTCCTCCAACAAAAATTTGGTTCTCTTTATTTATAAAAGAAGTAGTTCTAATACAAACAGCTTCAACATGTATAAGTTATAAAAATTCCTCTATCTATTCTACTCTACCTCTACTTATACTTTTACAAAATGAATTTTTAGCTACCCTAGCCTCTTAGGATTCCTTAACTCTTTGATTACAAACTTTTATCCTTTAGTGTGCCCTCTAAGAAAATTGGAATAAATACAAAATATTACATAAAATTTGCCACATGTGAATAAAGAAAAATAGATTAGGTGGGCCCAGCTAATCCATCCATGAATTGTTTCCATGTAGATGCATATGAAGCTATGGTCTTGAAGTCCATAGGTTCCAATATTATGACTGTTACTTCATGCACATCCAACTACGACTTTATCTCTGTTGCTTTCAGTGTAGTGACTCTAGCTGGTCTTCCAGCAAGCAATTGCTAACTCCAGCTTGCACCACCAAACTTTTTACCACTTTTTCATTAAGGCTTTAAACCTGATGTATGTTAAGCTCATCTTCCTGCAGCTTGTCATGATGGTACTTTAAATTCTCTTCTTGACCTGGAAATCTTGAAGTCTCTTTAGTGTAGAGGTCTTCCATTTGTTATGTGTTGTAAGCACCCTTTTGTAGGAATCCATGCATTTATCCAACATTTTCTCAACCGCGACTGTCAGTCTTGTTGCATCCTTGTTGCTGAAATCCATGAGTTCATACTCGATCTTCAAATTCTCTACACTCTTTTGAGGTGCATTTTCTGGAAGTTTTACATTAGCCTCCAATCAAATAAGTTGACCTTGGATAATTTCTGCAATTTCTTGAGTTCTCATTCTGAAATCCGTGGATATTACCGAGATCTCTTGTAATCTGGTTTCTTCCTGCTTAATATTGTAGAATTCTTCTACAAGTTTTAATTGAACTTGATATATTTTTCTTTTGAGCAAAAGAGCGTGCTCTCGAAGAGGGGTGATGTCATTTTTCTGCTCATTTGTTGTCTTATGTTGAATTTCCAAAGAACTATTTTGTGCCTTTAGTTCTACAACTCGGGCATTTAAATCCTCTACTTGTTTATCAGCTACGGCCCTTTGTGTCTTTAGTCCCGAAACCTTACTATCTAGGTCCTTCTTTTCTCCATCAAAAATAGTGTTTGACAATACCAAATATTCCTTTTCTACTTCCAAGACCTAGTAGGCCTCCTGGAGTCTTTCTAAATCTGAAAGCGTGGCCTCATGCTTCCTTTTCACATCTTGACCTTCCCCTTGTAATTTCCTCAGGGTCTCTTTCATTTGTGCCATATTTTCTTTGTATTGGTCTATGGCTCCTTTCAGTTTGCCAACATTATAAGCACTTGCCTGTGCAGCTGGAACACTGATTCAGACCATTTGTTCTGGATTTTCATCTGTATTTTTAATGACAACCTTTTCAGTAGCTGTGGTTACTTCAGGATGGGTACCCATTTTTAGCTTTTTTTTCAGATGTCCAAACAATTGTCTTCCGCTTAGAATAAAAAAAACACTTGATCCATAATTGCAATTGCGTGCTGCTTAGATGGAGTAAAGGGTACTAATCCTAACTCAACAATAGGGAGGTGGCCTCCTGTTAATATATCTCCTGAAGTAGAAGGAAGACTCTCTGGATTGTCCTAGGCAGAATTTTGTTTCCGATTCTCCCTATCTTGGTCTTCTTGCTCCTTACGTCTCAGTTCCCCAACTATCCTCTCTGCTTCTTATTTTACTCGGTCAGCTGACTCCTTCTGTATTCTTTCTTTTGATTCCTTTTGCTTATGCTCCTCTTCTTCTTTTTCCTTAACAGCTTCCTCTTCCTTTTCTCTCTGAGCCTCTTCAACCAACAATTTCTTTGCTCCTTCGACTAACATTTGTGTTTCTTCTTCTTTTTCTTTATGAGAAACTTCTTCTTCTTGTCTTTTCTATTTAGTGGTGGTGCTGCTGCTACCTTTGCCTCCCAAAACCATGATTTTCCTTTTGAAATGCTTGTTCAGATCAGTAATATTTCAAGAATTGTGGTATACTTCCTCATCTTTGTCTAAGTGATCAGAGTACTCAAATTTTACCTTCACAAGTGGACGATGTGCAACAAACTTGCCCTGAGAATAATTTATGTGAAAAATATTCTCACCAAAATGGAAATTTTCCAGATCTTTCACAAAATCTGGTGCGGTTTTAACTCTAGAAAATTTATAACTACCAACATAAAAAGGCATTTGTGGGAAGACCGCCTTCTTCATATCAAACATGAAACTCCTGAATCCATTCAAAAAGAGCTATCTTACTGCTTCCTTATGCACTATATAATAAGTAACATACTTGGGAAGTAGTGAAGGGGTCTTGGTTCCTCCATACATTCTCAAATAGGTGCCCTCTTCGGAGAAGAAATAATCTCCATATTTCCTTATAGCTTCTAAATAATATTTAGACATACATTTACATTCTCCAAGAAAAATCAATTGATAAAGTGGCATTAGGAATTCCTCATAGATGAGCTTGTAAAAGCTGTGATGTTTGTGGGACCATAAAATTTGGTATGCTATGTAAATGGATGATTTTCCCTCCTTCCAGCTACAGTTCAACTTCTCGAATGGGTGCAAGCAAAGTATACAATCGATAAAAATGATCCTATGTAGAACTCATATTTTTGCTAGAGTATTCCTCCCAATGCTGCAGATATACAAGAAGACAAGCTATTAGCTATGATGTCTGCCTAGTTGAAAACAATACCTTCCATGGTCACATGATACATCAGTGGTCGACCCTGCTGAAAATCCTACTAAGCATCAGAGCTACCAGCCTATATGGAGTGTGCAGACTGGCAGTCTCATATTCATCCGATGCTCTTTGTCGGAATGATTTTCCCTTAGTCATCATCATTTTTGCGCATCCAATATAATCAAATAGTCAAACTATTTATCCAATTGTTATTCAGGATGACTTCTGAGACTAGAATGTTGTAGGATTTGTCTGTGAATGTGGGGGTAAAATAAGCAGAACCATTTTCTTCAACATTATACATGATCATATCTCTTTCATCCTTCTTGAATACAATCGAGCCGATCACCTCGGTGCAAGGGAACAACTCCGTTCGTGTGGATATATTCGTAATCCTCGATCTCAATATGTTTTCAAATAGGGGTAAATCCACCAAGCCCACGTATGGGACCTTCTGATCTTGGAGGATATGATATATATGCCCCCACTTGAATTCCAGCTCGGATCTAGTTACAAATCTGGTGTCTTCATAAATTATTTCTATCCTAGGCATTATTTCTAGGTTCGACTCTTCCTCGACAACTTTAGCTTTCTCCTTTCCTTTCTTGGGCATGGTATCAGATGCAGACTGAGGCTGGATAAAACACACCGAACATGTTTTAGCATCTCTACGATTATAAACCACATGTGTTCATGTACATAAGGAAATGAAGAACTACTTGTAAAAACTTGCAAGACATATAAGAAATCTATCAAATCATTTCCTTTATAGAACAAGTTTGACCAGCATTTCTTTTACCGCATCATCCTTAGCAATTGGAAAATGATTTTGTACTGTAAAAAACTATGCATACCACCAAAATCCAAACCTAAGGTGAGGTCAAAACCAAGAGTATAAAAAACCTATCCCGCATGCGGGATGTGTCAAAATATTTGCTTTCAAACATATAGCATTCTAAGTCATGATACAGGGGATTGATCCAAACGGTTTAAAAAAAAACTATGCATGAAACCTTTTATCAGTCTTATGGATCACAAAAAACAATAGTTCTGAGAAAAACGACGGAGCCATGGAACCGACCACAAAATCCAAAAATAACCTTTCGAAGGGAAACCTAGGTTAAAACTAGATGGAGCACAATGGATTTCGAACTTATGGCTTCGCTAACCCCTATCGCCGTAGAAAAATACGAACTAGGTGAGGAAGGGTCGACATAAACTTGAACCATCTCAGTCTCCTCTTTACACAACCAAGGCTTTAAGCTAGCCATGTCTGAACGGTCTGAGCGGTCTCGAACAAGAAAAGGATGAGAGGAGGTAGAAGGAGAAACACGACTAGTTGCAAGTTAGGTCAACAAAACAAAAATGGACGATCAGGTCATAAGGCTTGCTAAACAAGGACCAAGAGATGGAGGAGAAAACCCTTTAAATCACGACGAACTCAATGAAAACCCTAGTCTTGAAAAATGAAACCTAAATATGATATCACCTCAACCATAAAAGGAAAAATCAATGCCATTCTAACAATAAACCAAGTTAGGAAAAGGAATGGATCTTACCTGGAAAGGGTGGCTTGAAGGATGTTGAAGAGCTTGACACATGATGCTTCGTAGGCTCCAAATGGCACAATCTTGTAGGTGCATACTCAAACTTGGAGCAACAATCTCACCATTAAAAAAAATGTAACATACCATAATGAAACCCCCAAGATTATATAAGAAAAGCCATGAAAAAACACTTAATGCGGTTGGTGGGGTAATTACGCCGCATGAGTGTGTGAAAACTCCGTTTGGAGCCTAACTTAAAATTTGTTAGCGAATTAATGCATCAACGAGGGTAAGGAGAAAACCTATGACCATTTTGGCTCCAAAAACATGTTTCCGCCACAACTGTCGATTAGCTTCATTGAAACCCAACTACAGTAGTGTCGACGGAATTCATCCGACAACTTCAGCAGTGAAGCGACCGAATGCAAAAACTTAAGCGACCCGATAACATAGACTCTGAAAGGAAAAAGATAACCACCGCTATCGGCCATGTTTTGGTGAAATGGCTTCGACAAATATTGAAAGCCCCGAACATAAAAATGTAAAATCGGTTAAAAATCTACCAGATGAAAGTCCAAAATTTCTTTGCTGTGTCGACGGAATTTAGAAATATTTTGCAACACATTGGGCCAAAAACAACGTAAAATCAATTGGAAAGCGACGGGATGAAAGGAAAAATATTTTCCATTGTGTCGGCAAAAATCTAGGAATGAATCGACACATCAGATAAAAAAGAGCTTATTACTCGTTGTAAAAATTTTCAAAGTTGCTCAGAAAAAACCTAGTTATGGATGACAAATCCTCAAAGGGAAAAAATGTCTAAGTAAGATCAAAAGCTAAGAAATTAAAGGGGGGCCCTAAAAACATAAATATTTTTTTTGGGGGTAATGGTTGCAACAACAACAGTATCTCAATCAGAAAAGGGATTTTCATTTATCAAACTAAATATATCAAAGAAATGTTGACAAAATTCAAAAAGGAAGAATCCAAACCTATTAGTACTCCTATGGTTACTGGTTGTAAATTAAGCGAGAGTGATGAATCCTCAAAACTGGATGATACTATGTATAGGTCAATGATTGGTGGTTTATTATATGTAATAGCTACTAGAACAAATGTAATGCAGGCTGTAGGTTTGGTTGCTAGATTCCAATCATCCCCAAAAGAAACACATGTGGTTGCAGTAAAAATAATTCTTAGACATCTAAAAGATGGATTATGGTATCAAAAAAGCAATAACTTCCTCTAAAGGAATTTACTGATGCAGATTGTGCAGGAAGTGTTGATGATAAAAAAAGTACTAGTGGAGAAGCATTATTCTTGGGAAATTGTTTAGTATCATGGTTCAGTAAGAAACAATCCTTTATTTCACTCTCCACAATATAGAAGCCGAATACATTGTTGCTGCATCATGTTGCACTCAAGTCATTTGGATAAAGCAGAAACTAGAAGACTTACTTGTGAAGTATGAGCACCCAATAGTAATAAATTGTGACAATACCAATGCCATATATATGTCAAAAAATCCTATCATACACTCCAAGACAAAGCACATGCCAATAAAGTAGCATTTCCTAAGAGAGCTGTTGTCAGGAATATTGCACCTTCTGTAGACAGAAGCTATTCCTCTGGTTTGAATGGTTCGGGTCCAGAACAAATAAGTGAACAACAAAGAATTAAGACCTTCCCTAAATGTTGTAAACACCTGGAATAATTCTTTGATGATGAACCTGTGTACCTGCAGAACATGTCAAACAAACAAGAACATCAAAGCTACCATAACATTATTTATACATCCATACTAGTGACTAAGGAATCCAGTAAGATATACATGCGAGATCAATACAACAGATATGTGGGACGGAAATCAGCTTTGCATTAAGAAATGAATGAAGAAGCTTACAACCATTGCCTTAGTGTTGAAAAACTCCTCCACAAGACAAACACCTCATCCCCGATAGCTCCAACTTGCTCTCTTGTGCTCTCCAATGGATTAGGCTAGATAGTCAATTCAACATCATAAAATTACCATTCAGTTCTCCCCCTTCAACTATGGGACATGAGCTTGTATTTATAGGGCTCAATGGATAGGGATAGTTGAGAGAATTGTGGGTGAGGTGGCCATAAGATCCTACCAAGAGGGATCTCGACTCCAACCAACCCAGATTGATAGGGATAAGGGAGGACATGAGGCTCTTATTCTAGAAACCTCAAGAATCCTCTTTTTTTCCAATTTTACCAAGGGTACCGCTTATCCACCTTTATGATAGAGAGGTGTAGGTAAGAACCGCTCTAAGAGCGAAGCATATACACTGTGGCACCGCTTTTCTATAACAGGACTTAGGCAGTGCTGAACAAGGTACCGCTCATTAGCTAAAGGGAAAAAGTGGTGCTAGGGTTTTTTATGTAGAATTGACATCTAGAGCATGTTTCCACTCCAAGTTTGGGATTTAGGGCAAACATAGGGTGTTAAGGATCTCATCACATGTTGGTGACAAGATTTAGGTGTAATAGAATGCCCCCCAAAGCATGAGGCTTAGAGGGATACGATAAGCGAGAGATTTGAGAGAACAAGTTGTCACTTTGAGGTAAGAGTCAGCTTGATCGGAGAGTGTCATAAAGTAGGCATATACAATACATCAATACTTTTGACTCATAGACAAATGTAACCAACTCATGGCTGCAGACCAATACAAGGCAGATCCATGAGAGGAATAAACAACCATGGCTACTAGAATACAACGTAGATCCATGTGATAGAGGAATCAAACTTGGACATAGATACCAAAAATACAATGTAGATCTATGTCATACATACGCAAATTTGAGCATAGCCACGACCATACAAATGTGGAGCCATGCTTGACATACAAAACTCCATCGCAACCTGGGGAAAGCAATGAGTGATAAACAAGTACCCAGGGTCTTCGTCTCGTCTTCCACAAAGTATGATTCTATCCATGTGATTACAATGTTCTGAAGTCGAACATGGTAGAAGCCACTTGATTACTGGCCAATGATGTGAACCGTTAACAAGTGTGAGGGAGATCACCATTAATGTTAATGATTCCCAAGGTACCCTAGTACAATCAATGAGTGTGAATAGATGTCTTGATGTCGAACACCCAGTCGACTCTATCGATCAAAGGTCAATGATGTGAACCTATGTCAAGAGAGAGAGAATTTGTCATTGAGGCATATAGATCTCAAGGTACTAAACTTGTTTCTAATACTATTTCCCGGATGATGAGCTGATGTTGACAGGAATAGTCTCGTTGAAGGAGGGCCATGATGAATCCTACATCAATGACACAAAACTCAGAAAAAAGTTTTGGAATGATGTGAATGAGGTAACCATAAGACTGACTCAAAAGTACTGACATAGAGGTTGTTTTGACTGTAGAGGTAAACTTTTTCAACTTCCCTTTTAATATCGGGTGGCATGACTTATAAACTTGGCAGCATTGACTAGACCAGACAGATACATGATATGACAAAAGACAATGCATTCTTTTGAAAAGATGCAAAGGAGTGACATGAATCATGAAAGTGGATTGACTTGCAAGCCAATTAAATACACAATTGACTGGATGAGAGGCAGACAAGTGCCATGTTCAAAGGTAATGACAAACTGCCATTTATTTGCAAAATGAATTGATTCCCTTCCCTTAATTTCCCCATCATGATTGATGAGTGCATATTTTATTTTTCAAAAGTCCAAAGAGGGTAACAAACACTCGTTGTAGCTCATCTGAAGACAAGTCCAAACTCATATGTTTTACGAACCTGAGAGAGGAGGGGTTCGTTCCCAAAAGAGGGTCTCTCAATGTTTAATTTAATGAGTCCAATGAAAGTTAACTTGGTATCATTCATGTTTAGAGAGTCTGAATGACAACAGAAGAAGACTCGAAAGGGTCCTTTTTTGTAAATAGTTCATATGAACCGAAAAAGCGATAGCCTACTGTCAGACGAATGAATCTTCAAATACTTTAACAAGTGTGAAGAAGACAAGATCGCTCGACAATATTTTCGTATTTAAGGAGCCCGAAAAGAGTTTTAAAGAAGACTCCACTAGGTGTCTTTTCATGATGAGGGATTTTATGAGTCTGAAAAGAATCAGAAAAGGACTTAGACCTTTGATGCTAAGTTTCGAGAGCATGACCAAAGTGTTGCAATAAATGATCAAAGACTTTTCCATTTTATGGTAGTACGAAAAAGTCAAAAACAAACTCCCAAAACTTTTACTGCTACCGCCCTTTATCCTGCAACGACTTAAAAAACAACTGTTAAATTCTCCAATAAATTACATTAAAAGATCATGACTGATAGATTTTAAAAACTATGACATGCCAAAACCTAGAATGATTATAAAAGTTATGTAAATAGTAAAAAACAAAACATTTTACCATTTACCAATAGTGGAGAGCCTTTGGAGGAGTTTCTTGGTCAGATTTTCAGTTGGTGATTCCGGGAGCATCTATTGTCGGATTTACGCTCCGTCAGTTCCAGGTAAAAGCTTGAACCTTTCTGTTTCATTTTATGCTTTCATTTTTAATTTTTGGGGGTGTTTTGTGCAATTTGAGTGAGCCCTCAAACCATGAATGCGGGCACCACTCTTATCCCTTGTGGGATAAGCGGTACCCCGTAGAATCACGCCTACAACACTTCACTCAGGCGGTGCCACCGCCTGTCCTGAATGGGACTCAGGTGGTGCCAGCCGTGGGTAAAGAAAAATATATGTATAAGGCAAATTAACTAAAATTTAATGATTTAAAAGGTTGATAGTGTTTCTAATTGGCCTTGTGATGGTTTTCGGCAGGTTTCCATTGATAAAAAATGGTTATTTGGAAAGAGAGGTGTTATAGCCTATTTTTGTTTTCTATTTTTGAACCATTTGCTTGTCTTAAAAATATGATTTTTCTTATTGTTTTTAAGTTTTGACCTTGGTTTCTTTTAAAATATTTTGATTTTAGCCTTATGTTTATAGTTGATTTTACATATTTTTTTTTTAAATTTTTGCTTGATTTTATTAATTTCATGGTTTTTATGGGTTTATAGGATGCATATATTTCTAAAAGGTTCTAAAGAAATATCATAAGACCTTACTTAAATCTATTTACCAAAAAAAAATAGCACTTGGTTTGGAGTTTTGGTTAAAAAATCATAAAACAGGGATTCCTGTAGCGCTGGCCAGAAAAAGTTACACTAGTGCGCTAAAAGAAAGTCGCGAGTGCTAAAATAGTCATTTTTCAGTCCGATTTTTTTTGGGGGTTTCGTTCCTAAGGTGTTAACTACATCAGTTATCACATTTGATACGTGTTTTGCCAAGTTTATTATTGAAACAAGTGTCTGGTCATTGTGTGAGGGAGATTGTGGCAGTTAGAGGTAAATGCATGGCAAATCATGACAGAGAGTGGAATAAGGCAATATTGAAGGGAAAGAGGTTCTCAAACTGAATATTACGAAGTTGGTGGACACTGGGGTGGAGAGACATTGCTTAAAAATTGAGAATTTGGCAGTTGAAGGAGGAATTAAGGTTTCCCAGTGTGATGGTTAGAAGTGAGTTGGAGATTTGAAGACACCTGGAGCGTTAAATTCAACATCTAGCCAGTCTAGGAATCAACTTCTAACACCTGCATTAAGCGTTGAATGAGCCTGAGGCTAAGGATCAAAGATGTATCTGTGAGGGAAAGATGAAATCTTCAAGATGTTTAATATGTGGTATGCTTTTGCATATCTCTGAATCAAGGAGTACACTCGAAGGCGTGTCTGATTTGGTTAGAGTGGAAAATTCCAATGAGAAACCAAAGAAAAAGGACGAACTAATCCAATCTATGCAGTCAATTTCTATTATTGAAGTAAATTATGACATGGAATCCACTCCATCATCTAACCTTGCATGTGAGAATGATGTCCCTGATGTTTTTAGTTTGAAAACTGAGATTGATGGGTTCAATGAGAACTGCAGGAAAAATGGTTGCCATCTTCAATCTGCACAAAAGAGTCTTATTTGTGAAGGAAATGATTTGATATTGTCTACACCATCATGTAAACCTTCATTTCAAAATGAATACATAGAAAGATTGCCTGATTTGATCAACACAGAAAGCTCAAATGACAATCTCAGAGAAAATTATTGCTACCTTCAATATGTGAAGCAAATTTCTAGTAGTGAAGGAGATGCTGCACATTTCCCTTCCCTAGGAAACCCTACATTTGATAGTCATTTGGAAAATAACCAAAGTATGACAGATTTTTCTAGTATAGATGAGTTCAATTAGAGACTCAAGGTAAAAGTATCCCTTCAATGTTCCCAAAAGGTTTTTGTCAATGGCATTTGGGATACAAAACAATGTGTAAAACCATCTCTATTGCAAAACAAAGTACAAGAGTATGAGAGTATGCTTCCAAAATATGATCATGATTCTCTCTCTATTCAATTAAAATATGAAGAGAAGCAGGTAATACCCAAGATTAGTGTGAAAAGTCAGATTGACAGGTGCAATGTCAACCTCAGCGAAAACGATTTCATCCTCAAATCCCCAAAACAAATAGATATTGCTGAAGGAAATGATAGAGTCTTCTCCATGGTTTCATGTACATATCCATTTGAGAACATAGACATCGAAAGATTGTCTGCTTCAATGATTTCTGCAAGGTTCAAGGAGAATCTCACAGAAAAGGAGTGTCATCTTCCATCTACACCGTAGCTTTGTAGTAATGAAGTAGATGATGAAGACTTGTCTTCCTCTCCAGGCAGTTCTGCTCTTGAGAATGATTTGGATCCTAATTTTTCTAGTGTGGATAAGCTCAACGAGGAACTCAAGGTAAGATATTTCTTGCAGGCTTTGCAGAAGACTTCCAATGCTTCAGATCAGGACAGACATGATAAAGATTACTGGCATGTAATTCAAAGGCAGTTATCATAATACAAACAACAACAAGCCAGTTTGATGGAAATGATGCAGGAATTGATAAGGAGACCGATATTGTTCAGGATGATGCACTAGTAGAGACATTTGTTTCTGAAAAGATTGTACCTGCAGAATAAATTTCAGATGAAAAAGAGGATATTGAAATGCAAAGATTATTGAGAATTCTGCTCTGTTTTTTCCTGTTTTGGGTTATTGAAATTGAATGCAGACCACGAGCTGATGGAGATGAATTTTAGAAAAAAAAAATAGGTTTTTGTTGATAAGAGAACCATTCACAAAAACCTCTCTCATTTTTGCAACAGCTATCAAGTTTTGAAAGATTCAGTTTAATCTTTGCAGCCTATTTTTTAGGGGTTTTAAAATATTTAATATTTTCTTGTTTTAGTGTTCATCTTGCGGGGCATATTATGATTGATTGGAGATGAATTTTTAAAAACCAAGAGAGGTTTTTGTCCATCACGGATCCATCCAAAAAAAATCTCTCATTTTTTACACAGGTGTCACGGATTGAGAGATATGGAGGCTTCTTTGACACCTATTTTAAGAAATTCGCCATATTTACCAGGAATCCGATTTTGCTATTTTTAGTCAATTAGTTGAAAGTTAGTTAATGTAACTGCTAGGTAGTTTCAATTTCAACCTAATGAAGGGAAGATATAACTAATTATTTTTAATTATAAAAGATGGACAAGGGTACAGGGAAGGGGTTCGGCTTTTGGATTGCTAGAGGAGGTCTCTTGACTTATTGATAAGCTAAGTACTTGACTCTCATGTGTATTTGATGAACTGATTATGAAATATATGATCCTTTTTACCCTTCAGTCTATTCTTTGGCTTCATTTCTAGCTTGTTTAGCTACACAATTGATAATTTCATTGCTGTTTTATAGTTTTTATGCTTGTAGTGCTTGTCAGTTGTGGATGAACTTCAATGTTATGTTCTGTTGGATACCTGGTTATTATATTATGCATCTTGTTATAGCGGATATCACCACTCTAGGTGAATCACACTTTGTATGGCCTTCCCCTGTCCTGCTGCAGACTCTTTAGACCCCATGGACCATATTTTATCCTTTAATGTTTCCTTGATCATCCCTAAAACTATATAAAAGATGATATACGCGCCTTTTTCCCCGATAACCACGTACATACGTGGGTTTGACCCATATAACCACGTACATCGGGATGTGTGCATAGTCCAAATCATTTTGGAGTTTTCCTTGACATGGATCCGACTCATTTGACTCCTGGCCTTCCATATGCCTTGAGATCGCTCGGATTCGACCCTTCATTATCCCTTGTGAAGCTATATAAGGAACCCCTTGGTACATTGAAGGCAGATATATATATAGAGAGATTGAAAGCAACAAAACTATAGTCCATTGTTGCCGGAATTTATGCTTGAGTCTGCATCCCTTTGTCCCTTTGGAGCACTGTTGTGTTCTTCCCAAGCTTGCCTTTTGCTAGTGAGCTTGCTATCGTGAGATGGAGGATTGAGGTGGTGGAGGCCCAAGTGGGGGATTCAGTTTCTCCGGTTCGCAGACATGCCGTCAGAGGTTGTATCTATCTTGTAATCTCTGATTTATATTAATAAGAACTATCTTTTCCTGTCTAATGATGTGTATTTGATTGAATATTGTATCCATTGGAATATGTCAAATGCTTTTACATTATTGATTATATATGCTAGACTAGATCTAACACCATGATATATAGTATGCTTGTATTGTTTACTTGTTGCTGAGGAAGTATTATATCAATTCAAGCTGAAGCTTGGAAAGCTCAATGGGGATCTACTTCAACCGTCCAGAATAAGGTATGAGGTCTGATCCTTTAGTGTTAGACATTTTATTTCTAATGCATATTGGGAAAGATTGATTTCTGGAGTCAAAGCTGTCTGTTGTGGTACCCCAAGCCATAGGAATTTCTCTCCGCAACAGAATTGGTGACTCCGCTGGGGATGTTCCTTGTTTTTATTTGGGGTTTCCGGGCACAATGGGCTTGATATTATTGACTTGCTCTTGGTTTCTCTCTGTTTCTGTGTCGCATGTTATAGTAGGTTTGTCCATTGACACTCCCCTTTATTGGTTTGGCCTTGACCTACTTTTTACCACTGCCTTCTCTGTATACACGGGTTTTTGGACAACAGTCGCGTACATACACGGATGTTTGGCCAAAAGGCGTGTGCATACGCAGCTGTTCTTTATACAGTCGTGTACATCCTCCCTTTTGGTGAGTCTGATGTTGTGGGAAGTTGCTTGGTGGGTTGTGAGTGTGGTTGGGTCTTCCTTGGGTCTGAAGTTGTCTGTTGGATGCTTCTTTTGTGACCAGAGACCGTTCGTACTGATCTCAGGTATAACGTCTATACTGGCATATAGGTTAGGTTCACCACCATTTGCATTTTGCATGACCTTATGACCATGTCACTATGACCTTAGGTATGAACCCACTCTATTATGTCATGGAACCTTCTTGCTGCTATAGAAGTGGCATGATATGAGTGGTAGAGCTTCACCTTACATGGGTACCCTAGTTAGCGCCTTATTTGCATTTGGTGCCCATGCCAACGTTTTCTCCTTTAGGGTGTGGGAGTTCGTTGTATAGTACTGCCATGACATTTCCCAAGAGCCTCATACTCCTCTTAATCTTATGCCGGCCTTTTTCCCTCTGGACTCCCCTTATGTCAAGTTGTGAATGCATTATCATGAGCTTTTCCTGCCTTATTTGAGCTTTATGCCAGATCCCCTGACATTGCGTTTCAGCCATATAGCCCGAGCTTGTCTCATGTCTAGCCATGCAGAGCCATTTTTATATCCTTTGCAGCTTGATTCCCTTTTTACCGGGAGGGGATTTTCCCCCAAGTGTCGATATCCTACATATGTATCCTTGCATTGAGCATAGGTATGTTCCACTACTTGGAACTAGTTTGTTTTCCCTTATGACACTCGTCTCCTCCTAGTTTGTAACTATAAAGTTAGTTTATTCTTTTTTCAAGCTTTTCAAATAACTGAAAAAGTCCAAAAAAAAATCAAAAAACCAAAAAGCCGGACAAGGAAAGATGTTATCTTTTGGCAGCTGTCGAGTCGTGTCGCCTTCGAACAGAGCACTGTATATCACATCTATTGGTTGGGTTATAGTTTGACTTAGGAGCTGTACTCATTATTTGAGTTGATCTCCAACGACTAGTTAAGCTTCCAGTCCCTATGGAGCCTCTGTTGATGCCTCCTGTGTCATAGAGATGTCCCAGTTTGTATATCGAGTCTATTCTGCCTTCATTCAGTCACCATATGCCATTATGCTATTATTCGAAGGAAGTTGAAACCTGTGTCAACCATTCCTCAGTTATCTTGACTTTGCATGTCGGCCATTCCTGGTACAGTTACTGGTTCGTGCACTTTATGATTGAGTCCTTCCACATTAGACAACTTTGTTGAGTACCTCGTGTTGGATGATGGGGGATTCCTTAATGCCCTCCTTCCAGTGGATTTCATCCCATCGACTTCAAATCATTTATTCTGGGATTGGAATCTAGAGTCCTTTTGAGTGCCTTGAGACTTGCAGTCATCAGTGGCAGGTTCTCTGACCATCGATAGTTTCTTGGGAATACATCAATGTCCCCTGATCGATGGACTTTCTCAAGTGTTCAACCTCAACACATCTATTCACACTTGTTAGTTTGCACTCTAGTACCTTGATTCCCATTATCATTATCGGTGGGTAATCTCACGTCTGTTAACGGTATACATCAATGATCGGTAATCAGACGATGGACTACTATGTTCGACCTCGACACCTCTATTTGCATAGTAGGATATGTACTCATAGCGGTTTGTGTAGAAGACCTTCTAGACTAGTGGCATGTTTTATATGTTACCTCCTTGATCATGCCAGTGTTCATGAGATTTCAGCTCTTGTGACTTGATTCCAGTGTATGTTAGACATTTCCAGCCATTATGGAGTTCTTGATCTATTGTACATCTTCATCCATTTTGGAGATCATGGTCCTTTGTATATCTTCATCATGGAGATTTTGATCTATGTATATTGTACGTGGCGATGACCACATATGTGATATCATGTATTATGCCTATTCATGGCCATTGTACTCTTATGTATCCGGGACTACTATATGTACTTGCAGTTATATGCAGAGTTGTATCATTGTACTATGCTGATTGGGTGGCTGGTCTTCCATTTGGGATCCTTCATCACTCCACTTCTGGGATGGACTTATAATGTATTTCGGCCATCGTATGACCCCTCTGACCTCACACATTAGGGGGCATCTGTTATAGAGGATTTCACCACTCTAGGTGAATCACACTTTGTATGGCCTTCCCCTGTCCCGCTGCAGACTCTTTAGACCCCATGGACCATATTTTATCCTTTGATGTTTCCTTGATCATCCCTAAAACTATATAAAAGATGATATACGTGGATTTTTCCCCGATAACCATGTACATACGTGGGTTTGACCCATATAACCACGTACATCGGGATGTGTGCATAGTCCAAATCATTTTGGAGTTTTCCTTGACATGGATCCGACTCATTTGACTCCTGGCCTTCCATATGCCTTGAGATCGCTTGGATTCGACCCTTCATTATCCCTTGTGAAGCTATATAAGGAACCCCTTGGTACATTGAAGGCAGATATATATATAGAGAGATTGAAAGCAATGAAACTATAGTCCATTGTTGCCGGAATTTATGCTTGAGTCTGCATCCCTTTGTCCCTTTGGAGCACTGTTGTGTTCTTCCCAAGATTTCCTTTTGCTAGTGAGCTTGCTATCATGAGATGGAGGATTGAGGTGGTGGAGGCCCAAGTGGGGGATTCCATTTCTCCAGTTCGCAGACGTGCCATCAGAGGTTGTATCTATCTTGTAATCTCTGATTTATATTAATAAGAACTATCTTTTCCTGTCCAATGATGTGTATTTGATTGAATATTGTATCCATTGGAATATGTCAAATTCTTTTACATTATTGATTATATATGCTAGAATAGATCTAACACCATGATATATAGTATGCTTGTATTGTTTACTTGTTGTTGAGGAAGTATTATATCAATTCAAGCTGAAGATTGGAAAGCTCAACGGGGATCTACTTCAACCGTCCGGAATAAGGTATGAGGTCTGATCCTTTAGTGTTAGACATTTTATTTCTAATGCATATTGGGAAAGATTGATTTCTGGAGTCAAAGCTGTCTGTTGTGGTACCCCAAGCCATAGGAATTTCTCTCCGTAACAGAATTGGCGACTCCACTGGGGATGTTCCTCATTTTTATTTGGGGCTTCCGAGCACAATGGGCTTGATATTATTGACTTGCTCTTGGTTTCTCTCTGTTTCTGTGTTGCATGTTATAGTAGGTTTGTCCATTGACACTCCCCTTTATTGGTTTGGCCTTGAACTACTTTTTACCATTGCCTTCTCTGTATACGCGGGTTTTTGGACAACAGTCACGTACATACGTGGATGTTTGGACAAAAGGTGCGTACATACGCAGCTGTTCTTTATACAGTCATGTACATCCTCCCTTTTGGTGAGTCTGATGTTGTGGGAAGTTGCTGGGTGGGTTGTGAGTGTGGTTTGGTCTTCCTTGGGTTTGAAGTTGTCTGTTGGATGATTCTTTTGTGACCAGAGACCATTTGTACCGATATCAGGTATAACGTCTATACTGGCATATAGGTTAGGTTCACCACCATTTGCATTTTGCATGACCTTATGACCATGTCACTATGACCTTAGGTACGAACCCACTCTATTATGTCACAGAACCTTCTTGCTGCTATAGAAGTGACATGATATGAGTGGTAGAGCTTCACCTTACATGGGTACCCTAGTTAGCGCCTTATTTGCATTTGGTGCCCATGCCGACGTTTTCTCCTTTAGGGTGTGGGAGTCCGTTGTATAGTACTTCCATGACATTTGGTAAGAGCCTCATACTCCTCTTGATCTTATGCCAGCCTTTTTCCCTTCGGACTCCCCTTATGTCAAGTTGTGAATGCATTATCATGAGCTTTTCCTGCCTTATTTGAGCTTTATGCCGGATCCCCTGACATTGCGTTTCAGCCATATAGCCTGATCTTGTCTCATGTCTAGCCATGCAGAGCCATTTTTATATCCTTCATAGCTTGATTCCCTTGTTATAGGGAGGGGATTTTCCCTCGAGTGTCGATATCCTACATATGTATCCTTGCATTGAGCATAGGTATGTTCCACTGCTTGGAACTAGTTTGTTTTCCCTTATGACACTCGTCTCCTTCTAGTTTGTAACTATAAAGCTAGTTTATTCTTTTTTCAAGCTTTTCAAATAACTGAAAAAGTCCAAAAAAAAATCAAAAAACCAAAAAGCCGGACAAGGAAAGATGTTATCTTTTGGCAGCTGTCGAGTCGTGTCGCCTTCGAACAGAGCACTGTATATCACATCCATTGGTTGGGTTATAGTTTGACTTAGGAGCTGTACTCGTTATCTGAGTTTATCTCCACCGACTGGTTAAGCTTCCAGTCCCTATGGAGCCTCTGTTGATGCCTCCTGTGTCATAGAGATGTCCCAGTTTGTATATCAAGTCTATGCTGCCTTCATTCAGTCACCATACGTTGTTATGCTCTTGTTCGAAGGAAGTTGAAACCTGTGTCGGCCATTACTCAGTTATCTTGACTTTGCATGTCGGCCATTCCCGGTACAGTTACTGGTTCGTGCACTTTATGATTGAGTCCTTCCACATTAGACAACTTTGCTGAGTACCTCATGTTGGATGATGGGGGATGCCTTAATGCCCTCATTCCAGTGGATTTAATCCCATCGACTTCAGATCATTTATTCTGGGATTGGAATCTAGAGTCCTTTTGAGTGCCTTGGGACTTGCAGTCATCAGTGGCAGGCTCTCTCGCCATCGACAGTTTCTTGGGAATACATCAATGTCCCCTGATCGATGGACTCTCTCAAGTGTTCGAACTCAACACATATATTCACACTTGTTAGTTTGCACTCTAGTACCTTGATTCCCATTATCATTATCAGTGGGTAATCTCGCGTCTGTTAACGGTATACATCAATGACCGGTAATCAGACGATGGACTACTATGTTCGACCTCGACACCTCTATTCGCATAGTAGGACATGTACTCGTAGCGGTTTGTGTAGAAGACCTTCCAGATTGGTGGCATCTTTTATATGATACCTCCTTGATCATGCCAGTGTTCATGAGATTTCAGCTCTCGTGACTTGATTCCAATGTATGTTAGACATTTCCAGCCATTATGGAGATCTTGATCTATTGTATATCTTCAGCCATTTTGGAGATCATGGTCCTTTGTATATCTTCATCATGGAGATTCTGATCTATGTATATTGTACATGGCGATGACCACATATGTGATATCATGTATTATGCCTATTCATGGCCATTGTACTCTTATGTATCCTGGACTGCTATATGTTCTTGCAGTTATATGCAGAGTTGTATCATTGTACTATGATGATTGGGTGGCTGGTCTTCCATTTGGGATCCTTCATCACTCCACTTCTGGGATGGACTTATAATGTATTTCGGCCATCGTATGACCCCTCTGACCTCACACATTAGGGGGCATCTGTTATAGCAGATTTCACCACTCTAGGTGAATCACACTGTGTATGGCCTTCCCCTGTCCTGCTGCAGACTCTTTAGACCCCATGGACCATATTTTATCCTTTGATGTTTCCTTGATCATCCCTAAAACTATATAAAAGATGATATATGCGGCTTTTTCCCAGATAACCGTGTACATACGTGGGTTTGACCCATATAACCGTGTACATCGGGATGTGTGCATAGTCCAAATTATTTTGGAGTTTTCTTTGACATGGATTCGACTCATTTGAATCCTGGCCTTCCATATGCCTTGAGATCGCTCAGATTCGACCCTTCATTATCCCTTGTGAAGCTATATAAGGAACCCCTTGGTACATTGAAGG
>LPNX010354287.1:353970-364282 GCA_001517045.1 Pseudotsuga menziesii
TCTAATGCATATCGGGAAATATTGATTTCTGGAGTCAAAGCTGTCTGTTGTGGTACCCCAAGCCATAGGAATTTCTCTCCGTAACACATCTCAGTTCTTCTTTACTTGTGATTTAGTTCCTATTTGGGTTATGAATGTATTCCCTCTTGTCACCAAACTTCACAACCAAAAAAACCTTTCAAAAACCCTAAAAACCTAGTTTTGTTTGATTGAATATTTGAGATTGTGTTGACTTGTTTCTTTGTAGTCTGGAAACAATTTGTAGCACAAACATCTTTGGCGCCGTTGCTGGGGAACGAAGTTGAAAACAGATTTTTCCCTGGGATACTTATCATTTCACTGGTTTTAATAGGTGAACTTAAACCAACATATCTTTAAGACTACTTTTCACCAGTTTGTCACAGTGGCTAACAGGGGAATTGGAACTAGAAACAGACCTATTTCACCATTGCAGTTGGGTGTTACAGACCTTGAACAGATACTGAAAACAACTAGAAGAATTAGAAGGTTTCAGTCATCCCTAGCTTTATGCAGCCCTAATTAATTTGAATTACTGTCACCCCTTCCTCTTTCTGAGGAGAAAAAAAAACAAAATCTGTCTTGATAAATTTATTGGCGACTCCACTATTTCAAGATGCAGAGACCGATGTCCATGGAAGCCATTCTGGCTCGAAGGTTTGCACCTTTCAATTTTTTCAATGTTCCAGGTTTTCCAAATCCAGTACCTACTATGGACGTTTGGGGAGATTGTATTCCATGGTTTAGAGAAAGCAAAGAGGATAATCCTTCAGATCACCTCATCAGATTTCATCAATGTATGGTCCAGTTAAATATACAGCATGAAGATGTGCTCATGAAGATGTTCATGTATTCACTTGAGCAAGATGCACGAGAATGGTATTTTTCTCTTCCTGCTGCTAGCATTTCCTCATTGAAAGAATTCCACATATGTTTTTGGAAACATTGTAAGTATGTGTTCTCAGCTGAATTCTTTTTTAAAGATTGTTGTGAGCAGGCTGATTTTTATAATACAATTTCTGATTCGAAAAATCATGATGATAAGTACAATCAAGGGTTTGAAACATGTCATGAAGAAGTTGAAGTTTCAGAATTTGTTGAAAATGATGAGGTAACATTTTCAGATACTGTTGTTAAGGAGGAATTTCATGATCATTACGATAATCAAGTTGTTGTTTTAGGTCAGATTGAAGATTATTCAAGTGATGAGATCAGCAGAGATAGTTTGGAATATTCTCATAATGATTTCAACAGTCTTAATAATCATTTGAATGCTAATCCTATTGAAGATCAATCTCTTGTTCAACAAGCTGTTGGAAATCATTGTTTTGTTAAAGATCGGCTTTGTATTGAAGGAAAAGATGAACATTTAGCATCATCATTCGAAATTTCTCAAAATGCTCCTTGTTATGATGAAGAGATTAGGGTTCCAAGACAAGAATTCTGTGACGAATTAGATTCTATTCCTTTTTGTTTTGATACTAAAATCGATGAAGGCCAGGCTATTCGCATTTTTTCAGAAGTTGTTTATGTTCATGGTTATGATAAATCTGCTGTTCAAAATCATTATGAAGATGCTCTAATTTTTAATAAATATGTTGATGAGATTGAAAAAAAGACCCATAAATGTGTGAGGTATGTGTTATGTCACAGTCTGATCAGCAGATTCAGGAATGCATTTAGTCTATTATCCTTGAACAGCCAAAGCCAATGCATGATAGTTATCCATTTGAAGATAATGTGGAAAAAGAGGTTCAGCTTATTGACATTATTAATGATACTATCCAAAAAAATCCGGAGCAAATTCAGGCTGATCCTGATGTCTTTTATCGCCAATGCCTGATTGATATTCATGGAACAAAATATTCTTATGGACAACCTGTCTTTTTCATAAAGCAGGAAGAGGTAACTTATGGAAATTTTTATGATCTAGTAGCAGATTATTTAGAGTTAATACTAAGTTATAAATCTGTTATTTTAGAGACACCATTTAATGAAAGTGAGTATAAGTTGTTAGATCTTTTCTCTTCATGTTTCCCAATATTTCTGATTTTATATATATTCGAAGTTGGAAACAAGTTTTGGTGGGTTGATAAATTTTTTTCCTGGTTACATTGGAAATGGGATTACAATTTGATTCAGTAAATGGAAGGTTCCTCAAAGAAAGAGATTTGATTTTCATTGTATATATCAGTGTGTGAAGGGTTGAATAAAGAATCCATATCCCAATGGATGTTTTGCAGAAAAGCATGCATTTTTGGTTACAGAAGGCACTAGTCTACAGGTTCTTGAAGCCTCACAGGGAGGACTTCATCCCGTAGGAGGAGCCAGATGTTATAGCATGTTTTTTTTTTCTATTTTTGAACCATTTGCTTGTCTTAAAAATATTATTTTTCTTATTTTTTTTAAGTTTTGACCTTGGTTTCTTTTAAAATATTTTGATTTTATCCTCATGTTTATAGTTGATTTTACAGATTTTCTTTTTAAATTTTTGCTTGATTTAATTAATTTCATGGTTTTTATGGGTTTATATGATGCATATATTTCTAAAAGGTTCTAAAGAAATATCATAAGACCTTACTTAAAGCTATTTACCAAAAAAAAACAGCACTTGGTTTGGAGTTTTGGTTAAAAAATCATAAAACAGAGATTCCTGTAGCGCTGGCCAGAAAAAGTTACACTAGTGCGCTACAAGAAAGTCGCGAGTGCTAAAATAGTCATTTTTCAGTTTGATTTTTTTTGGGGGTTTCATTCCTAAGGTGTTAAATACATCAGTTATCACATTTGATACATGTTTTGCCAAGTTTATTATTGAAACAGGTGTCTGTTCATTGTGTGAGGGAGATTGTGGCAGTTAAAGGTAAATGCATGGAAAATCATGACAGAGAGTGGAATAAGGCAAGATTGATGGGAAAGAGGTTCTCAAACTAAAGATTACGAAGCTGGTGGATGCTGGGGTGGAGACACATTGCTTAAAAATTGGGAATTTGGCAGTTGAAGGAGGAATTAGGGTTTCCCAGCGTGACGGTTAGAAGTGAGTTGGAGATTTGAAGACACTTGGAGCGTTAAATTCGACATCTAGCCAGTCTAGGAATCAACTTCTAACACTCACATTAAGCGTTGTATGAGCCTGAGGCTAAGGATCAAAGATGTATCCATGAGGGCACGGCGAAATCTTCAAGATGTTTAAGATGTGGTATGCTTTTGCCTATCTCTGAATTAAGGAGTTCACTCGAAGGCGTGTTTGATTTGGTTAGAGTGGAAAATTCCAATGAGAAACCAAAGAAAAAGGATGAACTAATCCAATCTATGCAGTCAATTTATATTAGTGAAGTAAATTATGACATGGAATCCACTCCATCATCTAAACTTGCATGTGAGAATGATGAATCTGATGTTTTTAGTTTGAAAACTGAGATTGATGGGTTCAATGAGAACTGCAAGAAAAATGGTTGCCATCTTCAATCTGCACAACAGAGTCTTATTTGTGAAGGAAATGATTTGATCTTGTCTACGCCATCATGTAAACCTTCATTTCAGAATGAATACATAGAAATATTTCCTAATTTAATCAACACAGAAAGCTCAAATGACAATCTCAGAGAAAATTATTGCTACCTTCAATATGTGAAGCAAATTTGTAGTAGTGAAGGCGATGCTGCACATTTCCCTTCCCTAGGCAACCCTACATTTGATAGTCATTTGGAAAATAACCAAAGCATGATATATTTTGCTAGCATAGATGAGTTCAATCAAAGACTCAAGGTAAAAGTATCCCTTCAATGTTTCCAAAAGGTTTCTGTCAATGGCATTTGGGATACAAAACAATGTGTAAAACCATCTCTATTGCAAGACAAAGTACAAGAGTCTGAGAGTATGCTTCCAAAAGATGATCGTGATTCTCTCTCTATTCAATTAAAATACGAAGAGAAGTAGGTAATACCCAAGATTAGTGTGAAAAGTCAGATTGACAGGTACAATCACAACCTCAACGAAAAAGATTTCAGCCTCCAATCCCCAAAACAAACAGATATTGCTGAAGGAAATGATAAAGTCTTCTCCATGGTTTCATGTACATCTCCATTTGAGAACATAGACATTGAAAGATTGTCTGCTTCAATGATTGCTGCAAGGTTCAAGGAGAATCTCACAGAAAAGGAATGTCATCTTCCATCTACACCGCAGCTTTGTAGTAATGAAGTAGATGATGAAGACTTGTCTTCCTCTCCAGGCAGTTCTGCTCTTGAGAATGATTTGGATCCTAATTTTGCTAGTGTGGATAAGCTCAATGAGGAACTCAAGGTAAGAGATTTCTTGCAGGATTTGCAGAAGACTTCTAATGCTTCAGACCATGACAGGCATGATAAAGATTACTGGCATGTAATTCAAAGGCAGTTGTCATAATACAAACAACAACAAGCCAGTTTGATGGAAATGCTGCAGGAATTGATAAGGAGACTGAGCTTGTTCAGGATGATGCACTAGCAGAGACATTTGTTGCTGAAAATATTGTACCTGCAGAAGAAATTTCAGATGAAAAAGAGGATATTGAAATGCAAAGATTATTGACAATTTTGCTCTATTTTTTCCTGTTTTGGGTTATTGAAATTGAATGTAGACCACGAGCTGATGGAGATTATTAAGTCAGTAAATTGTTCCTCAATTTTGGTTTGACTTCTTCAATTTTGGTTTGATTTTCATTTTATTTGAAGTAATTTTTTGTTTTAAGTCTCATTATTTGTTTCCTTTA
The DNA here is from genome assembly GCA_001517045.1 of Pseudotsuga menziesii. NCBI lineage: Eukaryota > Viridiplantae > Streptophyta > Pinopsida > Pinales > Pinaceae > Pseudotsuga > Pseudotsuga menziesii. The sequence goes on from LPNX010354287.1 coordinate 358,739, forward strand.
GGGATTTTTTCTTTGGTTGTTAGATGATTTTTGAGCTTGCTTTTTATATATAGCTTTTACTTTTTTATCCTTTGCATTTTAATGGGGTTAAAGAAAAAGTCATTTTATCATAGAATTGATTCACAAATGTTTATTTTGAAACATACCAAGGCATGATCATCCCTCAAACAACTTTTAACTTTCCTACAAAATGTCAAAAAGCTGAAAAATAGCGCAAAAATAGCACTTAAAATATTCTTGTAGCACTGGGGTTAAAAAACAATGAAGGCGCGCTACAAGAATATCGCGGCCTTCATTCCTTTCGATTTTTTTTAGCAAAAAATTTGGTATTTTCTTGAACGAAGAGTGACTAATCACGTATTGGGAAGTGTTTACTACGTGTTGATGCAGGGAACATCATGATTCCAAGTGGTTACACATCGTGAGGAAATCGTGGTCGTTTTGAGTTCGAATGCAATTTCTTTTGACAGGTAGCAGCGTGGTTTGAGGTAAATGTGAGATGAGTTGTCATTTACAGGCATATTCAAAGACGAGGGACTTAGTGGGATAGCCATAACTGCTAAAAGCTGGACATGGCCTTTTGCTGAACGAAGGAGAGGTTTTGGTGGTTTCACGGGAAATTAGGGCTTCATGATCGTGTTGTCTGCCGTCAAATCGCATCCCGAAGGACACCTGTACATTCGAGGCAATGTGTGTATTCTATAGCGTCAATATGCTCACTCTGTCTAGTCTTCTTTTGAAGAGACTTGACTCTTGGTTTCCCATGAACGGAAAGGAAGTGTTTTTATCATTCTTCAAAATTGAAATCCAGATCAGCCAGGGTGGAATTAACAAGGTGACAGGGGATGGATTGAACTATTTTATCTCTACAAGTAACTCAATTCAAACCTTCAACTAGAAAATTGTAAAGACATTAGAACTCTTAATATATGCTCTGCACATCTGGGAACTCTTCGGCTAGCTGGATTGAATTGGCTTATTCGGTTGTATAAAAATGGCATAAATGGAAGTTGGTGAGTGTGGGGAAGACCAACTCCGAGTTCTCCTCCTACCAGAAGAAGATCTTCAAGGTGGATGATCACATTGGGGCAGCCATTGCAGGCCTCACTGTAGATGGCCGCGTGTTGTCTCTTCATATGAGATCAGAATGCATACATTATAAGTTCTTGTATGACTTGCCCCTTCCTGTTGGCCGATTGGTGGTCCAGCTGGTAGACAAGGCCCAGGTTTGCACACAGAGGTCTTGGACATGATCGTATGGTGTAGGTCTGCTTGTTGTTGGATTAGATGAAACAGGGCCCCATCTTTATATGAATTTCCCTTCTGGAAACTATTTTGAGTATCAAGCATTTGCCATTGGTGCTCGCTCCCAAGCAGCCAAAACTTACTTGGAAAGGAAGTTCGAGATACTCCCAGAGTGTTCACGTGATGAACTTATTCGTCATGGTGTAATTTCTGTTAGGGAAGCATTGGCAGAAGGAAAGCTGAATGGTTCTAATTACAGTGTTGCAGTTGTTGGAATTGGTGAGGCATTCAACATTCTTGACCCAAAAATGGTACAGCAGATTATTGATTCACTGGACGATAAGGTAGACGAGCCTCTAGCAGATTCTTGCAGATGAAATGGGGCCTTGGAAAAACCTTGCAAACGAATTCTTGAAATAGAGCTTAGATTATTATCATCCTTGTTGGCATGTGAAGGTTTGTTAGAACTTGCATATTCTCATGCTGCGAATGTATCGATGAAGTTAGTGAAAGTGGCACCTCCCCATCAGCATCTTTTCATTACTGAATTGTCAAATGCTGCAGAAAAATTGAGCAAGGTTACAACAGGCTTTAAGCTCTCTTACTTCCTCACTTCACAAAGAAAAGGATGACATTAATGGTGAGAAGTTTGTAAATGAAAGTTTCCTTTTGCAGACAGAATGTACACCTATTGAAGATCGTGAAATTCTGTCTTCTGGGTTGGAATTGCATTCTACTAATAAATTGCCTACTGATACTGGACCTACGTCTGCTTACAATCTGTTTTTGGGTGCTGTAACACTAGAAGTGAAAAGAGTGTGTTTGTAGTTTTTGATAGTGACAAGAGAGCATCTCTAGATGTTGATAGTGACAGGAGTGCATTGGTTGATGTTGGGGATTATGATTACATACAGGCTATTGGGGAGACTCTGGTTCAAGACTGTCAACCCACAAAAATTGCTGACATATCAGACAAAGAAGCTGTAAGAATGTGTAGCAAAGATGGATCCATTGTTATTGTCGAGAATTCCTCTGTTGATACTGCAAACACAAGCAACTATTTAGGGTCTACCCATACCAACTCTATCTCCAGCGCTGTCTCTGAGATAAATTTGAGTTCCATTGATGCAAATCTGGTGAATGATAATCCACCTGGAAATATTAAATTCATGTCCCAGGTAAAGATATCTCCAATGTCTGAAGATGCAGACTATGTGGCCAATGGGATAACAAACCCCCATGTCGTCTCCAGTTCCCCTGTCGATGCTGCAGATGATGTGCTTGAGAGATTTAATAGTCACGTTGGACTGATTGCTGAGGATGATCCTTCTTCTGGAGCTGCACTGGATATTGGCATAAGGCATCTTAATTGTGATCAGAGCAGCTTGTTACACAAAGCTTGGAGCTTTGCCAGAAGGTCTTAAGGATGTGAATAAGTGTATTGAACTGGATCCATCATTTACAAAAGGCTATTCGAGGAAAGCTGCGGTTCAGTTCTTCATGAAAGAATATGACAAAGCCATGGAACTTATCAGGAAGGTCTCAAACATGATGAAAACAACTAGGAACTATTAGAAGGTGTTCGGAGATGTATTGAGCAAATTATCAAAACCAACTAAGACAGTTGTTCAATTAGTTATTAGTTATCTTTTTGAGAAGCTCATTAGTTAAGTGATTTACTATTTTGGGTAAATTTCACATTTTGTAATATTTTAAACTTTTCTTTAGCCCATCAAATCAGTTGAGGAGAGTTAGGGTTTTTGATACCTAACTGTTTTTGTAAAAGTAGTATTTAGAGAGTTTTAGAATTCATTAGCAGGGTTCTGATTTTTGGGAGCATCAGGAGGTTTACAAGACTGTTTTGTCTGCAAACTTGTTCAGAGATAAGTACTGTGGCTCTTATAAGCATTTGCTGATAAAATAATGAGATATATGACTTTTTCCCCTTCAGTTTGTCTGTGTTGGCTTTGTTATTGAGCTTGTTTAGCTTCTTAAATGATAAATTCATTGCTAGTTAATGTGTATTTTCTGGTAATGCTTATCCTTTATGTATGAACCTCAGCATAGTTTTTCTGCTGGATCTTATGTTATATGTTATGCATCTTTATCAGTTTATGTTTATGATTTAGTTGTTACTTTTCTTTTGAATGTATTCCCTGACTGTTCTTGAATATTACAACCATTTAAATCATACCAAAAACCCTAAACTTTGTTTTATTTATTGAGTTTTACTCTTGAGATTGTGTTGGCTTGTTCCCCTAGCCTTAGGAACAATTTCTGGCACAAACAACTTTGGCGCCGTTGCCGGGGACGAAGCTGAAGCATATCTTCCCTGGGATACTTATCAGTTTTCCTGGTTTAAGAAGTGGACTTAAACCAGCATTTTTGAAGGATATTTTTCACCAAAGTTTGACAGAGTGGCTTCTAGAAGAATTAGAAGGTTTCAGTCATCCCCAGTTTTATGCAGCCCTATTTAATTTGATCTACTGTCACCCCTTTCTCTTTCTGAGAAGAAGAAACAAAATCTCTCTTGACAAATTGATTGGCGACTCCACTATTTCAAAATGCACGGGCCAATGTCCATGGAAGCTATTGTGGCTCGAAGGTTTGCACCTTTAAATTTTTCTGATATTCCAGGTTTTCCAAATTCAGTACCTACTATGGATGTTTGGGGAGATTGTCTTCCACGATTTAGAGAAAGCAAAGAGGACAATCCTTCAGATCACCTTATCAAATTTCATCAATGTATGGTCCAGTTAAATATCCAGCATGAAGATGTGCTCATGAAAATTTTCATGTATTCACTTGAGAAAGATGCACAAGATTGGTATTTTTCTCTTCCCGCTGCTAGCATCTCCTCACTAAAAGAATTCCACACATGTTTTCGGAAACGTTGTAAGTATCTGTACCCAGCTGAACTCTTTTTAAAAGATTGTTGTGAGCAGATTGAAAGTTCAATAGGTGAAAGTATTAGAGCAACAATAGATGTTGAGAGCAGTCCACATCTTCTAGATTTGCAGACGAGGGAAAATTGCAATATCCATGCGGAAAAAAATTTGCAAGGACTGCCTAATCTTCAGTTTGAAAACCAGAAATATATTCTTTCTCCTTATGAATATTCTATTTCAAATTATGATGAGCAACGAGGTGGGGATTTTCCAAATCTGTTTCATGATGTTATTGTTGATCCTGTTATTCAAGAAGCTTCATCTCTGTCATCAGGATCTTATCTTGATTCTCCTATATTCGACCAAGATGGTGATGAAAAAGGAAATGATAAGGTTTGTGAAGACTCATTTTTTATTCAAATTTCATCTAGCTTTTCTTTTCAGCCGAGAGATGATCAAAAGAGTATTGATGCTTGTCATAAATTTGTTGAAAATCTTTCTAGTCTTGATATATCCCGCAAAGATATGATTATTGGAAAGGAAATTGCTTGATGTGTCAAGCCAGCATATCATCTTGATGAAACCAGATTACAGGAATATCAGCAGGAAGCAGTTGATTCTTTTGTTTGCAGAAATGAAAGTTATGTTGTTAAGGAAGATCTTCATGATACAAATGGTTATAATGAGAATTATATATCTTTAGATGCATCAGATCTTATCTCTGTTGCACATACTGCCTTTGATGTGTATGAACAATCAGTTACAAAAGAGGATTGTTCCCAAATTTTTGAAGAGGTTTCTTATGACATTTTTTCACCTGTGATTCGTGAGAAGGATTTGAAGATTGCCTATCTTTTGTTTACCAGATACAGAAGTTTTTTGTTCACCTATCTTTGATGAGTATGCTGCTGAAGAGAATATTCTACATTATGATCAAGAAATTGCTGATTCACATCACGATAGCCATGAGGATGCTATTAACATTGTATCAAATTCATTTATTAAAGATGACTGTCATGATGATTAGATTGTTTCTTTCGAAATCTTTAAAGATGATGATCAGATTACTCCTTCTGAAAACTTTGAACACATTGAGCATTCTGGCATATTAGTAGAAGAAAGTTTCAGATTTGCAGAAGATGAGGAGGACAGCCTATCATTTTCAGATTTGCAGGGACTTTTTGATTTTCAGCTAGAGAACAAGGTTCATGATCAAGAATGTGTTGATGCAGCATATGTTATGGGCAGTCCACATTTTCTAGACTTGTAGATTGATAGATCAGCAAGTAACAATTTCACATCTATAGAAGATGATGAGGGCAGCGTTCAGTTTTCAGATGTGCAGACACAGGGGAATAGCATCAAATCTGAAGAGGAGCAGAAAGTTTCAGATCAGAAATTCAATTTGTAT
>LPNX010354287.1:364458-377446 GCA_001517045.1 Pseudotsuga menziesii
GTTTGCAGTGAGATCAGTACTGAAGGCTTGATGACTCCATAGCCCGATGGAAGTTTATAGACAGGTAGATAGAAGACAGAAGGCACTGGTCTACAGGTTCTTGAAGCCTCACAGGGAGGACTTCATCCCACAGCTGGAGCCAGATGTTAAGTCAGTAAATTGTTCCTCAATTTTGGTTTGACTTCTTCAATTTTGGTTTGATTTTCATTTTATTTGAAGTAATTTTTTGTTTTAAGTCTCATTATTTGTTTCCTTTATGGATTTTTTCTTTGGTTGTTAGATGATTTTTGCGCTTGCTTTTTATATATTTCTTTTACTTTTTTATCCTTTGCATTTTAATGGGGTTAAAGAAAAAGTCATTTTATCAAAGAATTGATTCACAAATGTTTATTTTGAAACATACCAAGGCATGATCATCCCTCAAACAACTTTTAAGTTTCCTACAAAATGTCAAAAAGCTGAAAAATAGCACAAAAATAGCACTTAAAATATTCTTGTAGCGCTGGGGTTAAAAAACAATGAAGGCGCACTACAAGAATATCGCGGCCTTCATTCCTTCCGATTTTTTTTAGCAAAAAATTTGGTATTTTCTTGAACGAAGAGTGACTAATCACGTATTGGGAAGTGTTTACTACGTGTTGATGCAGGGAACATCATGATTCCAAGTGGTTACACATCGTGAGGAAATCGTGGTCGTTTTGAGTTCGAATGCAATTTCTTTTGACAGGTAGCAGTGTGGTTTGAGGTAAATGTGAGATGAGTTGTCATTTACGGGCATATTCAAAGACGAGGGACTTAGTGGGATAGCCATAACCGCTAAAAGCTGGACATGGCCGCTGCTGAACGAAGGAGAGGTTTTGGTGGTTTCACGGGAAATTAGGGCTTCATGATCGTGCTGTCTGCAGTCAAATCGCATCCTGAAGGACACCTGTACATTCGAGGCAATGTGTTTATTCTATAGCGTCAATATGCTCACTCTGTCTAGTCTACTGTTGAAGAGACTCGACTCTTGGTTTCCCATGAATGGAAAGGAAGTGTTTTTATCATTCTTCAAAATTGAAATCTAGATCAGCCAGGGTGGAATTAACAAGGTGACAGGGGATGGATTGAACTATTTTATCTCTACAAGTAACTCAATTCAAACCTTCAACTAGAAAATTGTAAAGACATTATAACTCTTAATATATGCTCTGCACATCTAGGAACTCTTCGGCTAGCTGGATTGAACTGGCTTATTCGGTTGTATGAAAATGGCATAAATGGAAGTTGGTGAGTGTGGGGAAGACCAACTCCGAGTTATCCTCCTACCAGAAGAAGATCTTCAAGGTGGATGATCACATTGGGGCGGCCATTGCAGGGCTCACTGTAGATGGCCGCGTGTTGTCTCTTCATATGAGATCAGAATGCATACATTATAAGTTCTTGTACGACTCGCCCCTTCCTGTTGGCCGATTGGTGGTCCAGCTGGCAGACAAGGCCTAGGTTTGCAAACAGAGGTCTTGGACATGACCGTATGGTGTAGGTCTGCTTGTTGCTGGATTAGATGAAACAGGGCCCCATCTTTATATGAATTGCCCTTATGGAAACTATTTTGAGTATCAAGCATTTGCCATTGGTGCTCGCTCCCAAGCAGCCAAAACTTACTTGGAAAGGAAGTTCGAGATATTCCTAGAGTGTTCACATGATGAACTTATTCGTCATGGTGTAATTTCTGTTAGGGAAGCATTGGAAGAAGGAAAGCTGAATGGTTCTAATTGCAGTGTTGCTGTTGTTGGAATTGGTGAGGCATTCAACATTCTTGACCCAAAAATGGTACAAAAGATTATTGATTCACTGGACGATAAGGTAGACGAGCCTCTAGCAGATTCTTGCAGATGAAGTGGGGCCTTGGAAAAACCTTGCAAACGAATTCCTGAAACAGAGCTTAGAATATTATCATCCTTGTTGGCATGTGAAGGTTTGTTAGAACTTTCATATTCTCATGCTGCGAATGTATCGATGAAGTTAGTGAAAGTGGCACCTCCCCATCAGCATCTTTTCATTACTGAATTGTCAAATGTTGCAGAAAAATTGAGCAAGGTTACAACAGGCTTTAAGCTCTCTTACTTCCTCACTTCACAAAGAAAAGGATGACATTAATGGTGAGAAGTTTGTAAATGAAAATTTCCTTTTGCAGACAGAATGTACACCTATTGAAGATTGTGAAATTCTGTCTTTTTGGTTGGAATTGCATTCTACTAATAAATTTCCTACTAATACTGGACCTACGTCTGCTTACAATCTGTTTTTGGGTGCTGTAACACTAGAAGTGAAAAGAGTGTGTTTGTAGTTTTTGATAGTGACAAGAGAGCATCTCTAGATGTTGATAGTGACAGGAGTGCATTGGTTGATGTTGGGGATTATGATTACATACAGACTATTGGGGAGACTCTGGTTCAAGACTGTCAACCCACAAAAATTGCTGACATATCAGACAAAGAAGCTGTAAGAATGTGTAGCAAAGATGGATCCATTGTTATTGTCGAGAATTCCTCTGTTGATACTGCAAACACAAGCAACTATTTAGGGTCTACCCATACCAACTCTATCTCCAGCGCTGTCTCTAAGATAAATTTGAGTTCCATTGATGCAAATCTGGTGAATGATAATCCACCTGGAAATATTAAATTCATGTCCCAGGTAAAGATATCTCCAATGTCTGAAGATGCAGACTATGTGGCCAATGGGATAACAAACCCCGATGTGGTCTCCAGTTCCCCTATCGATGCTGCAGATGATGTGCTTGAGAGATTGAATAGTCACGTTGGACTGATTGCTGAGGATGATCCTTCTTTTGGAGCTGCACGAGATATTGGCATAAGTCATCTTAATTGTGATCAGAGCAGCTTGTTACACAAAGCTTGGAGCTTTGCGAAAAGGTCTTAAGGATGTGAATAAGTGTATTGAGCTGGATCCATCATTTACAAAAGGCTATCCGAGGAAAGCTTTTGTTCAGTTGTTCATGAAATAATATGACAAAGCCATGGAACTCATCAGGAAGGTCTCAAACATGATGAAAACAACCAGGAACTATTAGAAGGTGTTCGGAGATGTATTGAGCAAATTATCAAAACCAACTAAGACAGCTGTTCAATTAGTTATTAGTTATCTTTTTGAGAAGCTCATTAGTTAAGTGATCTACTATTTTTGGTAAATTTCACATTTTGTAATATTTTAAACTTTTCTTTAGCCCATCGAATCAGTTGAGGAGAGTTAGGGTTTTTGATACCTAACTGTTTTTGTAAAAGTAGTATTTAGAGAGTTTTAGAAGTCATTAGCAGGGTTCTGATTTTTGGGAGCATCAGGAGGTTTACAAGTCTGTTTTTTCTGCAAACTTGTTTAGAGATAAGTACTGTGGCTCTTATAAGCATTTGCTGATAAAATAATGAGATATATGACTTTTTCCCCTTCAGTTTGTCTGTGTTGGATTTGTTATTGAGCTTGTTTAGCTTCTTAAATGATAAATTCATTGCTAGTTAATGTTTATTTTCTGGTAACGCTTATCCTTTATGTATGAACCTCAGCATAGTTTTTCTGCTAGATCTTATGTTATATGTTATGCATCTTTATCAGTTTATGTTTATGATTTAGTTGTTACTTTTCTTTTGAATGTATTCCCTGACTATTCTTGAAGCTTACAACCATTTAAATCATACCAAAAACCCTAAACTTTGTTTTATTTATTGAGTTTTACTCTTGAGATTGTGTTGGCTTGTTCCCCTAGCCTTAGGAAAAATTTCTGGCACAAACAGAGATGAATTTTAGAAAACAAAAAGAGTTTTTTTTCATAAGAGAACCGTTCACAAAAACCTCTCTCATTTTTGCAACAATTGTCAAGGTTTGAAAGATTCAGTTTAATCTTTGCAACCTATTTTTCAGGGTTTTTAAAATATTTAATATTTTCTTGTTTTAGTGTTCATCTTGCGGGGCATATTATGATTTATTGGAGATGAATTTTTAAAAACCAAGAGAGGTTTTTGTCCATCACGGATCCATCAAAAAAAAATCTCTCAGTTTTTACACAGGTGTCACGGATTGAGAGATATGGAGGCTTCTTTAACACCTGTTTTTCATAAATTCGCCATATTTACCAGGAATCCGATTTTGCTATTTTTAGTCAATTAGTTGAAAGTTAGTTAATGTAACTGCTGGGTAGTTTCAATTTCGACCTAATGAAGGGAATATAGAACTACTTTGTAATTTTAAAAGATGGACAAGGGTATAGGGAAGGGGTTCAACTTTTGGATGGCTAGAGGAGGTCTCTTGACTTATTGATAAGCTAAGTACTTGACTCTCATGTGTATTTGATGAACTGATTATGAAATATATGCTCCTTTTTACCCTTCAGTCTGTTCTTTGGCTTCATTTCTAGCTTTTTTAGCTACACAATTGATAATTTCATTGCTGGTTTATAGTTTTTATGCTTGTAGTGCTTATCAGTTGTGGATGAACTTCAATGTTATGTTCTATTGGATACTTGGTTATTATATTGCATCTCAGTTCTTCTTTACTTGTGATTTAGTTCCCATTTGGGTTATGAATGTATTCCCTCTTGTCACCAAACTTCACAACTAGAAAAACCTTTCAAAAACCCTAAAAACCTAGTTTTGTTTGATTGAATATTTGAGATTGTGTTGGCTTGTTTCTTTGTAGTCTAGAAACAATTTCTAGCACAAACAAGAGGCAACATGACAATGATGATGCATTTGACGAATGAAACATGGGATGTATAGCCACGTTGAGGGACTGTGGTCTCTTAAAGTTTTTCTACACACCCAGCATGGTGTCACATGAACATTTATTAGAGCATATTCTTCGTATGTAGAATCCGAAGCAACAATATTTTGAGGTGGGTGCTTATGTATTGACAATTGAAGTAGAATATATCTACTTCTTGATAGGCCTATCAAGACGGGGTGCTCCCATATCTTTTGACTAGTTCCCGTGGAGGGGACATCACTACCTAGGAACTGATAAATTTCCATTGTATTCCTGGGACCAGGACATCAGGGAAGAAAATTCCCATAAAAGCAGTGGTGGATGGCCCTCTTCGCACAATTTTATTTACCATGCAGAGAGTGTCAGGGAGCTAAGGGGTTCATTAGGAATCTAGAGCACATATGCTCTACGCTATAGAGGCTATGACGCCCATAGTCTTCAACTAGGAGGAGGCTCTATTACCGATTTTCAAAGATGAGCTGACTAAGTGTCGGTAGGGGGAGCTGAAGTAGTTTGATTTCAGATCCATCTTAGCATGTTTCCTTTTTGAGTAGGTCTTGCAACTGAGACCCCAGGTGGTATTCACAGAGTTGAGGGCGAGAGACCCTCGCATGCTGAGGTGGGTCTAGATCATGGCCTGCACAGGGGTAGGTAGAGGCAAGGTGAAGTTTGGAGACCCATTTTTTCGATGGCTGAGAGACCAACTCCTCATGGTTGAGGACTATGCATACATGGGTACTGAATTCAGGGGTGACCTTGACCTACCGCTTCCACCTGGTGCACAGTGGGGTGACATTGGTAAGAAACAAAAACCCTAAAATGGAAAACGTGTTTTTATGATTTGATGTTTTATATGTTTTATGTGTAGTAATGAGACTTAAATGTTTTCATGCAGATTTCGAAGTAGCACGACCCGGGGGATCCTCCCCACTAGACAGACGAGCTAGAGCTCGTTTTGTTCCACAGGGTGATGATGTGACGGGGGAGCTAGAGGAGAACCTCGAGAAGTTAACTCTAGACATACCAGATGTTGAATTTTTAATGGTTATATCAGATCTAAAAACATTTAGCATTATAACAGCATAACCATAAGCCAAAATATCACTGAAAGATAGACAAGCACAACCATACAAAGAGAACACAAAGACTTATCCTGGGAAAACCCTAAACGAAAAAACCCAGCAAAAGCTTCCTCAATATAGATTCCCTAAAAAGATAAAAGATAAAACCAAAAGGCTGATCAAAGATTGATCCTCCTCCTTCTCCAACTACTTCTCTCTCCTCCACTAATGTGCTACACAAGTGAGTGTGTGTGTTCCAAAGGAGGAGCACCACACCTTTATTTATATTAATCTATTCACTTTAATAATTAAATCCGACATGTAGGCTCGATTTAATCATGTAGGCTCAATTTACACATGTAGGCTCAAGTAACCACACTGGGGTGCTAATGACCCACCTTTACAATTAGAGGGGACTACCTCATGACTCTTATTATTTCTTCCGATTAGAAGCATCGGGGTACAAAGTAATACAAGTGGCTATCCTGGTAGGACCATCAGGGACCACAAAAAGATACATATAGAATATTCTTCGAAGTTACAATATTTCAACACTCCCCCTTAACGAGAAGGGTATTCTACAGCAACATCAACAAAAACAATAGTAGGAGAGAGATAGAGGACATCATCAACATCATTAGGGTAACACATCTATAAATCATTGGAAGCTTTTCAACATCATATAGTCTTCATCTTCAATCTTCAACGATAGCAACTCTTTGATCAACATCAGCATCTTCAGCACTTTGACCTTTCGATCAGCAACAACATCGTCAGCACTTTGAGCTTTCGATCAGCAACATCTTCAGAACTTTGACCTTTCGATCAGCCACATCTTCAGCACTTTGACCTTTCGATCAGAAACATCTTTAGCACTTTGACCTTTCGATCAGCAACATCTTCAACACTTTGACCTTTGGATCAACAACAACATCTTCAGCACTTTGACCTTTCGATCAACAGCAACATCTTCAATCTTCAATAGCAACAACACTTTGAATGCTCGATTGATAACATCATCATCAATACTTTGATCTTTTGATCAGAAACATCATCATCAACACTTTGACCTTTCGATCAGCAATATCAACATTAGCACTTTGACCTTTTGATCGGCAACATCATCATCAGCACTTTGACCTTTCGATCAGCAACAACAACATCAGCAATCTCTGATATTTCGATCAGGAACATCATCATCATCACATTCTGATCTTTCGATTAGAAACATCATCATCATCACATTCTTATCTTTTGATCAAAAACATCATCATCATCACACTCTGATCTTTCGATTAGAAACATCATCATCATCACACTCTGATCTTTCGATCAGAAACATCATCATCATCACACTCTGATCTTTCAATCAGGAACATCATCATCATTAGCAACAACCTGCAATCTATAGTACAAAGACAAAGAAGTCTTTGGATCACTTTTGGACTTAAAGTCTAGGGATGATACAATCCCACCACATTCTTGACAACCGAAGTCACTGGATTGATTACAGGATAATGAGTCCCTATCACTTTAGGACTAAGTCCAAGGATGATGCAATCCTACCACGTTCTCGAGTACCGAAGTCACCGGATCCATTCTTAACCTAGGTTCATGGATGATAAAATCCTACCACCTTCTCGATGACTGAAGTCACTGGATCCATTCTGAACCGAGGTTCACAGATGATACAATCCTACCACGTTCTTGAGTACCGAATTCACCAGATCCATTTTGAACCAAGGTTCACAGATGATACAATCCTACCACCTTCTCGATGACCGAAGTCACTGGATCCATTCTAAATCGAGGTTCATGGATGATAGAATCCTACCATTTTCTCGAGTACCAAATTCATCGGATCCATTCTGAACTAAGGTTCACAGATGATACAATCCTACCACATTCTCGATGACCGAAGTCACTGGATCCATTTTGAACTGAGGTTCACGGATGATACAATCCTACCACATTCTCGATGACTGAAGTCACCCGATCCATTCTGAACCGAGGTTCAAGGATGATATAATCCTGCCACATTCTCAAGGACTGAGGTCACCGGATCTATTATGGACATATGTCCCGGGATGATATAATCCCTCTTCATTCTCGAGGACCAAGGTCACCAGATATATTATGGACATACGTCCCAGGATGATACAATCCCTCTTCATTCTCGAGGACCGAGGTCATCGGATCACTTTAGGGAAAGAGCCCAGGGATGATACAATCCCACTGCAACACCACTACTCCCCCTTTCGAGGAAGGTCTTTCCGAACAACATCAAGCTTGTCTCAAAAGTGTTCAAACTTTACCTAAGACAGAGGCTTTGTTAGCACATCATCATCTACATATTCAGTATGTGAATATTGAACTATCACCCTCTGTATCTCCAGTATGTGAATACTGAAAGCATCATCATCTATATCTTCAGTATAGAAATACTGAAAGAATCATCACCTCTATATTCAATATAGAAATACAGAATCACCATCATCTGCATCTACAATATGTAAATATTGAAACATCATCATCTGCATCTTATCTCGTATGTAGAAATACCAGATTTCTATGTGTTACGATGGAACACAGGGTTCTCTGTCATCACAACTCTAGTTATCACATAGAATCATTGTAGTATCCATATTCAAGTCAAAGAGACCTGATATCAGTTTCCGAAGCCATATGGATTCACAACTTAGTAGAGCAATCTGCTATGTATTCTCCTTCAACCATGCTAAGAGAAACACTGGACTGTTTCCTGCTAAACCATGAACTCATAGCAGACCCCAAACAAAAGCATCTACCTGATGTGCTTTTCTTGTTTGAGATACTTCCAGCCCAATCTGCATCTATATAGCCATACAATCTATAGTCATGGTTTCCAATATACTATAGACCAAAGTCTATAGTCCCTTTCAGATATCTCATCACATGTTTTGCAGCTACCAGGTGAACCCGTCTAGGTTGAACTAGATATTGACTCAGAGTGTTCACATCAAAACAAATGTCAGGTCTGGTGCTTGTTAAGTACATCAATGACCCAATGATATGTCTGTATTGAGTCACATCCACTAACTTTGATGAGTCATCAGCTAACAACTTCAGGTTGGAATCCATGGGTGTGGCCATGGCTTTGTATTCCAACATATTGAATCTTTTCAATATCTCTACTGCATACTTTCCCTGGTTGAGAAAGATTCCTTCTGAACTTTTCCATACTTCCAAACCTAGGAAATAATGCATTAACCCAAGGTATTTCATCTCAAATTCTTGTACGAGTTTATTCTTGCTTTCCATAATCTATTTCTCATTCCCTATCAAGAATAAGTCATCCACATATAATAGTAGTATGACAGGTTCATCTTCTATAACCTTGAAGTAAAGGTTAGGATCGAATTTCGTTAGGAAATTGTTTATCCTTCCATACCAAGCTCTGGGAGCTTGCTTTAGGCCATAGAGGGCCTTCTTCAACTTGCATACGTGAGTCCATCTATCTTCAAGTTCAAATCCTTGTGACCATTCGATGTAAAACTATTCCTCAATCATTAAGGAAGGATTGTGTTTACTTCATCATGAAAGCAACTACCATGATAGTTTACCATGATAGTTTTGAAGTAAGTGTACCTTGCTTCCTAGAGAAATTGTCCCTCTAGCCACAAGTCTTTCCTTACTTCTATTAGCAACATATTTTATCTTGCAAATCCATTTGGAAGATACCACATTCTTTCTTTCTGGTTTGAGTACTATATCCCAAACATCATTCTAGTAGTCCTTCATCATAACATCTTCTATGAGTTCATCTTGTCAGGTCATCAACATATCATAGTCTTTTGCATTCAACCTTGAAGGTTGGAACTCACTTTACTCTTGGTAAAGTCTCGATCCATCAGGAAGCTGTCCATCATGTTGTACCATGCCAAACTTAGATATCCTCTGTAGTCACTCCCCCTGAATTGGAGTATCATCTTCTCTCTTCATTTTGTACAGGTGGTTCTATGCTTGATATATACTTGTCAATAGATTATGTCATGTCATAGTCTATTCTTTCTGAGGAAAATCACGAACCTTGCTTTGTACACTTGTTCTTGTAGATCCATATGGAAGATACTACGTACTTCCCTTTATGTCTCGAAACCATATTGTATATATCATTCCTCATGATCAATTGTTACTCTTTAATCATAGCTTCTTTCATAGTTTGGTTTGGAAGTCTCGCCATTCTTTTCTTCATCTTGAGTTATCTCTTGTACCCATGGTGGTCTTCATCCTTAGAGGTGGATCTACCATTCTCTGAAGCTCTTTCTTCCGTCATGATGTCTCTGACCCTGGGAGCTTCAAATTCATGTTTATTGGAGTGAATCTTGAATTTTCATCACTTGTTCTTCAGAACAAGTCTCATCCTTCTTTTCTTATAGGAGGTTGTATAGGACCTTTCCTACAATTCAAATGCACCAGTTGCATGGTTAGAACCATTTCATAGAACATATACATAACGAAAAATTCTTATACATCATGCAACTATTTAGCCAATACAACATTCATCCATATTTTCATTGTAGATAAGTAGCAATGAAGAGGTGTATAGCACCATGAGCTACTTATTCATCACATGCAAACATTCTATCATGCATAACACATCAACTAAATACAAAACAATATCATGAAATGAGAATTGAATACTTATCTTTTATTTGTTTCATGGGTAGAATACTTCTTTATCATTCTTCTTCATCATCTTCTTCATTCATGAAATCATCATTTCTTATCCAAATGATAAGATGGATAAGAGGTTCTTCAAGAATTGAGTTCTTCATATTCCTCATCGCTTGAGGGATCTTCTTTGAATGGTGAGAGCTTGATATTCAATTTCTCCCATCTTATTCTTCTCTTCTTATGAGTTGAGCTTCTTCTTCTTCCCAGAGTCAACTGAAAGTAATCACTTCCTTCTGGCACACATTCCTCGCATGAATGAATCCCATGATCCTGGGAGGCCATTCAAGGTGACTATCACCACTTCTGCATTCTTCACTTCTTCTTTTACCTCTTCAATTTGTTTCTTAATGGCATATTTTGATGTATGTTATTTCCTTCAAATAGCTTGGTCAAGGGATCAAACATCTCTTTCGGTGTCTTTAGGGAAGACACCTGTGGTACAAGTTGATCTGTGACTGAATCAACAATGATATTCTTGGCCTTGACCAAGTTCTTTTGGTGTAAGGCTTTGAGCCTCATATCCCTCTGGAACTGGAACCTCTCTACTCATGTAGGTGTCTAATTAATTTTCTTTAGATAGATCAAATACTTCCATGCTTGGAAGTTGTCAACTTGACCAAGCTTATCATCAAGCTGATGAGAACCTTAAATGGAAATAGCAAAAGATTAGATCTTACCGATTTGAGGTGTCCATCTTGGTTCCGGAGCTGGTTGATCTAGGGTTTGTCAGAGAAACCCTAATTTTCAAAACTTGGAATCTTTTAGATCTTATTGGATGGAAATATAGATCTCTTCAAGTTGAGCTTTCCAATGTATTCCTTTTCTGAAAATAGTGGAGGGAAGCTCCCGGAATAGGAAGCCCTAGTTTTCCAATTTCTCTTGCAGAAATTCCTGATATTGTTTCTACACTATATCCAAAATTAATGCTTTTCTATGTCTGAAACTTCATACTGATCTATCCTCATAGGTCCCTATTCCAACATCATAGGTTTCATCAGAATTGGTCTCACCAATTGGGACTTATGGTCCGTTTCCCAAGGTGACCTGTTACAGGATTGTTTAGAATAGCGAAGTTGTACGTAATGATAGGTGTAACTGTTTCATCTTCTAAGTCTAAAAATTGGACCAAAAAAATTATAGTCTATTCCCTTTTTGGAACATCTTCCAAAATTTCATTTGGACCTTTGCAGCCCAAGATATAGCAATTCTCCCTAGGTGTCCTGTTTAGGGATGAATCCTAGAAGAGGCTGGAACCCTAACTTGGAGGGATCATGTCTCCCATAATATAGAGCCTCTAAGGCTAAATTTTGGATACCGTGTACATAAGGATTTTATATTATATCTTTGAAATTTTCAGATCCTGATACATTTCCAAACTAGAGATATAGTGAATGTACCAAAACTTATCAGTTTTAGTATTTAGGTTTTTCCAGCTCGAGGTCAAACTAGGGTTTGACTTTCCTAGAGTTTCACCCAACCAAAAATCTTGATCCAGGTCTCTAAACTTCAATTTTGATGAGGAGAGAAATCCTATGCTAGGCTCACTCAGAAATTCTTCTTCTATATAAATCCCTAATTTCCTGCACCGAAAATTGAAAATGCTCGGAATCGAATTCCGCTTCGACAGAAAGATGCGCCCTTCAATGGAGAGTCATCCTAGCCTTCTTTTGCTGATCGATGATGGAGAGAGACCCAAAAATTAATAAGACCTAGCTTCTATAGCTGCACAATGTCTTCTTTCATGGTGGCTCTGATACCATGTTGAATTTTTAATGGTTATATCAGATCTTAAAACATTTAGCATTATAACAGCATAACCATAAGCCAAAAAATCATTGAAAGATAGGCAAGCACAACCATACAAAAAGAACACAAAGATTTATCCTGGTAAAACCCTAAAGGGAAAAACCCAGAAAAATCTTCCTCAATATAGATGCCCCAAAAAGATAAAAGATAAAACCAAAAGGCTGATCAAAGATTGATCCTCCTCCTTCTCCAGCTACTTCTCTCTCCTCCACTAATACGCTACACAAGTGAGTGTGTGTGTTCCAAATGAGGAGTGCCACACCTTTATTTATATTCATCTGTTCACTTTAATAATTAAATCCAACATGTAGGCTCGAGTTAATCATGTAGGCTCAAGTTACACATGTAGGCTCAAGTAACCACATTGGGGTGCTAATGACCCACCTTTACAATTAGAGGGGACTACCTCATGACTCTTATTAGATATTCCTATTAGAAGCATCAGGGTACAAAGTAATACAAGTGGTTATCCTGGTAGGACCATTGTGGACCACAAAAAGATACATATAGAATATTCTTTGAAATTACAATATTTCAACACTAGATGCCTCGATCGACGACCTCCCACTGAGGTACTAGAGGCCCATTGTGGGAGTACCAGGTCGTTTTAGTAGATTGCCACGTCGAGTAGCCCGGGCGGTCATGTG
>LPNX010354287.1:380872-417521 GCA_001517045.1 Pseudotsuga menziesii
TAGAGCATGTTTGAGATTAGCAAAGGCCCATTGGGCTTGGTCATCCCAAAAGAACAGAGTGTCCTTCTTAAGGAGATGCATATAACTGTATGTTTTCTCTGCAAAATTGCAAATGAAACAGCAGAGGAAATTTTCCTTCCCTTGCAAACTTTGGAGTTATAGAAGTTTTGCTGGGGCTGGTAGGGCTAGAATAGCATCAATTTTCAATGGATCTATCTGGACTCCATCCTTAGAAACCACAAAACCTAACAGGCATCCCGTCTCGACGCAAAAAACACATTTATGAGGATTCAGCCATATTTTATAATGACAACATCTCAGGAAAATGTCTCTAAGATCACCAGGGTAGTCCTCCCGTCACTGTGAATGAGATGGGAGGTCATCAAGGTACGGTTCTACAATATGTTTTATATCATGAAACACATAGGACATGGCACACTAGAAAGTGGCTCCAACGTTTTTTAGGCCGGATGGTAACTTCTTGTATGCAAAGGTTCCCCATGGGAAAATAAATGTTATCTTGTGCTGATCGGTGGGTAAAATACCAATCTGATTATAGCCCAAAAATCCATCCATAAATGAGAAGATGACACTTCCGGCACAATTGTCAATAATCTGGGCGATATGCAGAGTGGGAAAGTTGTATTTGGGACAATATTTGTTCAAATCTCTGAAATCGATGCAGACTCTAATGGTGCCTTGGTTTTTATTGACAAGGATGACGTTCGATACCCATTTCGTTAGGGGTACGGGATAAATAAACTCTGCTTTTAGAATATTTTCTATTTCATCTTTGATAGCTGCGACTTTCCGTGGATGGACTTGTCTCAGTTTTTTCCTGATAGGTTTTGCAGTGGGATAGGTTTTTATTTTTTGAACCACAATGGATGGGTCTATCCTAGGAATTTCTTCATAGGACCAAGAAAATACATCTCTGAATTCTTTGAAAAGTGCTTTGTATGCTTTAGATTCTTCTGCTGAGCAGTTCTTCCCAACATGAACATGCTCAAGGGTGCCAGGATTGGCTGATATGTCAATTGGATTTGTTTAAGTGATGTTTCCTAGGTTTCCTTCATAATCCATGTCCTGCAACAATATAGGAGTTTGAGGTGTTTTGACAATATCAGTAGTAAAAAGGGATGCAAAATCATGGTCTACCGAACTAGTATTGGGGAGGAACGAGGATCTACGGTGATGATCCTCCCATATAGGATCATTTGTACTCATAATCTCCATAATGGACTCATCAGAAGGGAAAGTCTAGGAGAGATAATCCAGAGTAGGAAGAAAGGGTTCTAACCAATAGGGCAGGTGGTAAGGGTCCGAAGCCACCAGATGAAGGTCATTAGTGTGGTCATCGAAAAGGGTTTGTATTACATTATACATTGCTTCATGCAAACTCAATGAGGTGGACCCAACAATTTGTTTCCCCTTTGGATCACAATCAAACGAAGAAATCATATTTACCATCGTCGTTTCTGTGTTAGGAGGGTTTGATGGAAAAATCCCCATAAGGGAAGAATCCTTCAGCATGCCTACCCCAATCGACTGGTAAGGAGGAGGGGACTAGCCTAATATAGGGATGTTATTAGTTGTAGGGGTGGTAACATTCGGTGTACAGAAATTGAGCTGGTCAATGGTTACAATCCTCCCAATATGCAAAAACTAGACGGTTCAAAATACTATCAAAGCAACAAAAGTCATGGCCTAAAACCAATTTCTTCCTAATAGGAGGTTGTAATCTAACAGGGCATCTACTACTTACACTTGAATGGAAATAGTTTTCCCCCCAAGATCGATTGAAAGGGTTGGTATGAGACCATGGGGATGGAAACCTCGTCCATCAAAGGCTTTCAGAGTCATTGGTGATGTTACAAGCTCGGGAGAGCCAATAGCTTTCCAATAAGATAGGGACAAAACTGAAGTTGAAGCTCCTTCGTCTAAGACAGTTCTAAAGACCTTCTTTTTGACTACTTTCATTATGATTTGGAAAGCAAGTTTTTGAGGTAGTCTAGACTTATAGTTCTCGACATTAAAGTGAATCAAATTAGTTTTGTCCAGGTCTAAAGCTTCTAACATGGTTAACAAGTTTTTGCATTGTGTAGGATAACTTTGGAGTACTTCCAAGGTACACATTACACATGGTTCCTGAGAGAGATCTTCAACTACAATATAAAACTAGGCAGCTCAGGCATTAGGGTTAAAAACAACCTTCATAAGAGTACTCTTAGGTTGGCGTAAAACCATGTCGAGATTAGGTTTCTCGATGGTTAGGGGACTAGTAGACAAGGACTCGGGAGAACCAGTAGAGGGAGCTTTTCCTGAAGAAGAATTGTCTTCTTTCTTGTCTGTGGGTTTGTCATAACTCTAAATTCAAGTTTGCAAATTAATAGTGTCCAAGGACATCATGTGAATTTCCTCTGAAGAACTAGAATTTCCCTGATTAGACATGTGGTATATCAACTATTGTTCAGAGGGAAAAGGATCCGTGAGAACTATTGGCGTGGGATTAGTTTTTAGAAATTGATTGATTTCTTCATGATGAGGACACTCTTTCATGAAGTGGTCACCTCTGCATATCAGACATGGATATTTCACTTTTCTTTTCCCTTTATCATTCTCGTTGATGGTTTCTTTTGGATTCTCTTGAGGCTTTCCAGGTTTTTTGTTTTTGGCTTTACCTTTGTTTTTATTGTTGTTGGCCGTTTGTGTACTTTGAATGGAATTTACCTCGGCAGAAACCTTGGGATTTGAAGGAGTAGGAGTGGAAGTTTGGGGTTGCTTGGCAGGTTTTGCTATTGGAAGGGATTGGATTGAACAAACAATCCCATCAATAGGGGTTTTTGCTGGTGGCTTGGCAGGATCGGTGCTTGGGCGAGGAGCTTGAGGGATCAAGTCATACAACGTTCTAGACTGGGAATATACCAAGTCCAGATATTGGGCTCAACTAATGGCTTGCTCTTCAGTAACGGTACCACCCATAGCCACATCTCGGATGATTGGAGGAAACAAATATTTAGTAAACCAATCAACTAACAATTGATCCGGGATAGGATCCTTAATAAGTCTTCTCCTCCTTCTCCACTCATGGATATGATATGATATGTGCATGGAGGTGTTCTGATGCAGAGAAGTTAAGAGATCTGTACCCATTTCATAGCGGTTAGGGAGTTGAAAGTGTGTAAGAAATACAGTTGCCAAAGAACAAAAATCCACAAACGAATGTTGTGGAAGTTCAATGTACCATTTTGCGGCAGTACTGGTCAAAGTTCATTGGAAGAGTCTTAAACGAACTGAATCATCCATTAGGGAGTTCAAAGAACACCACAAATGAAATGTCATGACATGGTTTTTTGGATCACCTCCCTACTTTCCATCGAATTTTGGAATGTCCGATGGTAACTTTACCAGAATGGCAGGCCACGAGGGGTTATGTCGAATGGGATCATTAATCAACTTGGACAAATTAGGCAAGTCCAAAGTTGCTAGGAAAGGTAATTGGAAATTAGGTTGTACGTACTGGTAGTATTGATAGGGCATATAAGTACCAGTAGGACCGTACGTATACTGATAGACAGGTTGTTGAAATGGATATTGTGATGAAGAACCACCTACAGGGGCTTAATTTCCAGGATTGGGACCGTTAGGATCATCGGAGCCTTCAAGAGGAGGACCACCAGGAGTGCCGGGACCACTAGGACCACCTAGGCCACCTAGGAGGAGGACCACCGGACCCTCCAGGACCCCTGGGAGGTAAACCTCCAGAGCCTCCAGAACCACTAGGAGGAAGGCCACCAGACCCTCCGAGACCATTAGGAGGGAAGCCACTAGGCCCCTCAGGACCACCAATAGCGTTAGGACCATAAGGAGGAAAGCCACCAGGCCCTCCAAGACCATTAGATCCCCCAGAGGGAGGACCTTTGTAAGGTGGTCCTCCAACACCCCCCGCAGTATGTATAGGTATCCCTCCCATAGCTGGCATGTAGGACAAGTTGGGTTGCCCCCATCGAGTGAAAGTATTACTAGGATCTGGAATTCTAGGATAAGGCATTCCTATAGGGGTGGGTTGGTAATTGATATTTCCTACAGGTACTTGATTTGCTGCATAACCATACCCCCAAGAGGTTTGATTGCTTACAGGTTGTGCCCCCAAGGGATGACTTGACCTGGATGGGGGGTTAACCACATTCATATGGGTAGGAGGGATAGAGATTGCAGATTGATTTATACTAGAGTTTTTCCCATTACCAGCTACAATTCTAGTGATAGGTAACATAGGTTGTGCCGAGGGTTGCCCCTCGGCACTAGAAGGTATTGATGAAACAAGAATTGAATGTTGTTCCCTAAGTGCAGAAGACCCGAGATGATTTGGAACAGACATAATATGGGAGGTGGTGGATTTGGTAGTTTGAATTGGATTATTCAGAGTCACAGTGCGATCTAGAATAGGTTCAATGGGTTTCATAGAATCAACAAGTGAACGATATCCTGCAGGCCAAGGGTCCATATTACGAGGAAAAACTACTGAGTGAGGTGGTGGTGTACCCAATATGTTATCTATTTTCTTCTCAAGTTCTCTTGCTGTTATACCTAAATCCTGTCACCACCATGTGATAAGATCCTTAACTTCCATGTTTGCCCTTAATCCCAGCACCTAGAGTGGAAATTTACTCTGTTTGTCAATTCTACTTGAAAAAACTTAGCACCATGCTTTCCTTATGGCCCATGAGCGGTACCTTGCTCAGCATCACCTATATCCTATTTTCAAGGAGTGGTGACACCGCCTATGGTCTTTGGTCCAAAAGCATTTCTCATCTAAATCGCTCTGTCACAAGAGAAGAAAAGCGGTACCCTGAGTGAAATGGGAAAAGGAGAAGTTTCTCGAGGCTTCTAGATCATGAGCCTCATGTTCTCCCTTATCCCTATCATTAAGGGTCAGTTGAGCTCTAGATCCCCCATGGTAGGATCTTGGAGCCACCTCACCCACAATTCTCTCAACTATTCCTATCCATTGAGACTTATAAATACAAGCTCATACCCATAGTTGAGGTGGAGAACTATAGAGGTATTTTTATGCTGTTGGATTGACTACTTAGCCGAAGCCATTGGAGAGCATAGAGAGAAAAGTTGGAGCTTATGGGGATGAAGTGTTTGTCTTGTGGAGATGCTTCTCGACACTAAGGCAACGGTTGTAAGCTTCTCCATACATTCTTAATGCAAAGCTGATTTCCGTCCCACATTACTGTTGTTTTGATTTCACATGTATATGTTGTTAGATTCCTTAGTCACTAACATGGATAAGTAGAATATTTTCTGGTAGCTTTGATGTATTTGCATGTTTGATCTGTTTGCAGGTACACAGGTTCACTATTGAAGAAGAATTCCAAGTGTCTACGACATTTAGGGAAGGTATTGATCCTTTCTCGTTCACTCATTTGTTTTGGATTTGAACCATTCAGACCAGAGGAACAACTTCTATCCACAGAAGGTGCAATATTCCTGATTACAAATCTGGCAACTCTACTAGGGAATAGAGCAAATTTTAGTTGATCTAATCTTCCTCAGTCCTTGAACCCTTGTCCGAATCCAGGCTCCATCTCCAACTCTCTTCAGTAAGATCTGCCATCTGACTTAGTGAATTTTGGTTTGAAACTTTCAGATCTGTTCAGATATGAACTCTTTCGACTTTATATGCTCTTTTTTACTGTCAATTCATCAATCTTTACCTTGATTTGATCAATTTATAACTTTATTTCTCGTTCTCCTTGTGTTTTGGATCTATTCAAGGAATCACACATGTGTTGTTGGCAACAAGAGGTGCCACCACCTGAACTCTGTCAGCCATAAGTGGTGCCACCGCTTGAGTCCCTTTATCCAGAAGCAGTGCTCGTCCAGAACCGCTCTGTCAAGACCCCTTTAGCGCGGTGCCAGGTAAGCTCTGTTCCAGACTTTGTATTTTGATTTTTGTGTGTTTTTGGCTTACGTTTTGATGAAAATGAAGTGTATTTTTGGCCATGAATTGTATATTCTGCAGTTGCTTTGGTTGTTGTATTCTTTTTGCATTCAAAGAGAGTTTATGTTGCTTGCATTGGATTTTGCATTATTTTCTTTTCTTGAAACCTCTTTCTCTTTTCTGTAGATATTACTCATTGGAATTGGAAACATAAATTTCATTTTCATGTGTAGGCTTCGGTTTTGTTCTGGACTTGGAATTTGTGAGTGATCCATGTTGTTTTGAGTCTTTCTTTGCTTGGGTGATTCTTGTTTGCTTTTGCATGCTGATTTTTTTTAAGTGCTTGGTAGGATATATTGGTTCTTCATTTTCGTGTCTATTTCAAAGAGAAGTTTTAGTTTTCTCTCTCCTTTGCTTTATTCGCAAGCGTTGTTGAACGATTTTCTTCTTGTTTTGTGCATGATTGTTCAAAATTCTAGATCTTACTTTCATTAAGAAGAAATATCTGTTTTCAGCTTTGCGTGCATTAGAGTTAATTTTGTTTGGAAACGTTAGTGAAATCATCTTTCCATTAAGTTTTTATGCATCTTTTTCAAGCATGAAAAGATAGGAAACCTTTTTGGTTTATTTATGTTTGATTTTCTCTAGATATCTTTCTTATTTGCTTTGAAGTTTGTTTGGGGTGCATTGATATTTCACTTTTCATTTGAAAAAATAGAATTGCGTTTGCATTTGGGTGTGCATTTTTGGGAAGAAAAGTAAATCTCTCCCCCTCTCTTAGGTAGAATTTCATTGAGGAGGAAAACTTGCATTATCATATAGATAAGTGTGCATCTTCTTTAAATTCAAGTTTTCACTCCATGGTTCCACCTAAACACACAAGATAAAATTAACGGTAGTACTAGGTTAAAATTTTAGCAATTTGAGTGATAATTTAGAGACGTGTTCGGGTATCGTTAAGCATAGGAGATACCATTACTCATCCGCATTACATCCTAAGACTCACGCGGTTCTTCCACATACCGTCAGTATATCGAATGACCTTTCACGTACCCTTGAGGTATATATAAAGTTAGTTCACGTACTCGATTGTATATTGGAAGGCCCCTTGTGAATGGTTATGCATTAGACAAAAATACCACCGATTTGAGCTCCCATGTACCTAGTGTATATCGGGAGACCCTTTTAGGAATCCTCAAACCATCTGAGTTATCCTTTTGGCCTGTCCTGTAAGATTCATGACTCTTATCCACTCCTTTCACATGTTTGCTTGTTTCTTTTAGTTTGAGTAGTACTTGCTTGTGCATGGTAGTTAGGAGGTTATTAGAGAGCTTAGAGATGACATCCTCATCTAGGACTACCACTCAAGAGGTCCCTTTCCAAGGTGTACCTTTTGTATTCCCTCCAAGTGAAGGTATTGGTCCTCCCTTTATTTCCACTCTAAATATTCCTGGGTTAACTATAGGATTATCGATATGGATATTTAATATGGTAATTCCTGTTACACCTAATGTCTCAAATGTCACCTCTCCTCTGAGAAAGGATCGACCTCAACCTAATCCTATTCCTTCTCCATCGGTTGTAACTTCATCCCTTTCTTCTTCTTCGCTTGACCAAAGCTCTATGGTTAGTAGTAAGATGGATACGAAGAAGAAGAAAGGGAAGGCTAAGAAGAAGAAGGATAAGAAAGAGAAAAAGAAACAACCATCTACTCTTGATGGTGCCCATTCTAAGAGAACAACTGGAAAACCCAAGTTCCCTTGTAAGATTTGCAAGGGGGACCACCTTCTTAAGGAGTGTCCTGGTCTCTCCCGTGTACAAGAAGATTGGTCTAAAAGGTCCAAATCGTTTGTGTCATCAACCTTTGATCATCATGTTGATGACACTCCCTCAACCAGTGACCCATTGGTAAAAAGTTGTAAGGGTAAATTCTTGCATCCTTGTTTGATATGCAAGGTTATGCATCGTACTTTTCTTTGTCCAAGCATAGATGAAGCTTCACGTTGGTTGGAAAATATTACTTATCTTCAACAGGTGATTCCAACAAGTGATAGTAAGTTATCCCTTGATTCCTCACTGGTTGACCAAGTGATCAATTTAGTTCCATCTATAATTGATCCCACTCTTCCTTTGGAGAGTGAAGTGGTTGAGTTGATGTCATTTCCACCCGATCCCGCTCTTTCATCAAAGAGTGTTAAGACTGAAGTAGTCTCTTTGACCAAATATTTGTATTGTTCTTCTCTTCCAGTAGAGAATGAACTGAAACCTGCTGAATTTTTTATGCTTCATTCTAATTGTTCTCGACAAGAGGAAATTTTGTCTCTTTCGGCAGAACCCTCTCCAAGTACTGAGGTTATTTCCTTTTACTGGAGTAACCTAATAGAGTCTTTTCTTCATTCGAGTGTTCCTTTCTAGATAGTTGTGAATGTTACTTCTAGGTAGATACTTTGTGCTATTTTTGATGAAGGGTCTTCTGTTAGTATTCTATCCTCAACTGCTTGGCAAGCTTTAGGTTCTCCTCAGCTTGTGCCAGCTACCAATCAGATACTGGCTTTTCGTCAAATACCTACTACACCTTTAGGGACCCTTCATTATTTACCTATTACATTAGGAGGGAAAATTGTCTGTATTGATGTTATGGTGGTCCAAGGTCCTTTAGATTTTAATATGCTCCTTGGATGTGATTATGTTTGAGCCATGAAGGCTATTGTGTACACACTCTTTAGAGTTATGTATTTTCCCCATGATGGGAAGATTGTGACTATTGATTAGCTTTCTTTTGTTACACCTGACCATCGCGTGACTCCAAGTAATCAGACTGCCCTAAATACGCCGCATGTTCTTGTGGTTCCTCCCCCTTCTTCTAGTTAGCTTCTTCCCATCATAGGTAAAATGGGGGGCATGTCTCTAGTCTAGGGACATCATAATGGAGCTAAGCCGCTAGCTTTTATGTAATCGGGGAAACCTACCAATATTTGGATATCATGTTGGGTAGGAGAAGGTGTGAGCATAGTTCCCATTTTGTGTCAAGCTCGTTAAAAAATGAAACAGATGCCTATGAGTAAAGTTCTTATTCTATGTCAAGCTCATTAAAAAATGAAATGAATATCCTCAAGCATAGTTTACCTTTTGGTTTCAAGCTTGCATAAAAATGAAACCATTATTGAGCATAGTTCATTTTCTATTTCAATCTCATTAAAAAATGAAGTAGGTGTCCTTAAGCATAGTTTGCCTTTTGGTTTCAAGCTTGCATAAAAATGAAACCATGTTCCAAGCATAGTTACCTTATGTTTCAAGCTTGCGTAAAAATGAAACAGTTCCCCTTCCCTTGAGTCGAGTCTTCCCTTTAGTGTTATAACTTGAGCCTTCTTTCCACCTACCTGATTCTCGTTCCTCCTACCTCCTCAGTGAACATTTTCACATTAGTAACCAGGTTTTTAGGTTGGGTATGGAAGAAGAATCATCAGATGAAACGAATATTGGGGGCATGTCAAGCTGCCAGCAACCATGCTAGGGGTAAGATTCGTTAGCAATCATGCCGAGGGCAAGATTCCAACCTCTATATATCATGTTAATGGGATTTTTCAAGCATAATTTACCCATTGGTTTCGAGCTTGCATAAAAATGAAACCAATATTCGAGCATTCTTTCAATTGATCTTCGAGCTCGTTAAAAACAGTAAGATGGTGTTGAGCTTACTTTTCATTTTTCGTGCTTTGGTTAAAACATGAAAAGTGGTTTGAGCTTATTTTATTACTTTTTTGTGCTCTGGATTCAAACATGAAAAAGTCTAGTGGAGTCTTCTTTAAACTCTTTCCAGTCTCCTTAAATACAAAAAGATTGTCGAGTGATATTGTCTCCTTCACACTCGTTAAAGCATTTGAAGAGTCGTTCATCTGACGGTAGGTTATCAATTTTTTGGATTAGGTGAACTATTTTACAAAAAAGGACCCTATGGAGTCTTCTTCCGCAGTTGTTCAGACTCTCTAAATATGAATGATGCCGAGTTTTCTTTCCTTGGACTCGTTAAATTAAACATTGAGAGACCCTTTTTGGGAACGAACCCCTCCTCTCTCAAGTTCGTAAAACATATGAGTTTGTACTTGTCTTTAGATGAGCTATACCAAGTGTTTGTTACCCTCTTTGAACTCATAAAACCGAAAAGAGGTACTTATTAATCATGATGGGGGAAATGGGAAGGGAATCATTTTGCAAATAAATGGTAGTAGTTTGTCGTTACCTTTGAACATGGCACTTGTCTGCATATCATTTCAGTCAATTGGGTATTTAGCTGATCTCTGTGATGATCCACTTTCATGAGTCATGCCACTCCTTTGAGTCTTTAAAAAGAATGCATTGTCCACTAACGCACTGTGTGTTTCTCTAGTTTAGTCATGATGCAAAGTCTTTTGTCGTGCTACCCGATGTTCAAAGGGAAGTTGAAGAAGTTTACCTCTACAGTCAAAACAGTCTCTATGTCAGTACTTTTGAGTCAGTATTATGGTTACTAAATTCACATCATTCCAGAACTATTCCAAGTTTCATGTCGTCGATGTGGGACTCATCATGGCCCTCCTTCGACGAGACTATTTCGGTCGACATTAGCTCATCATCCGGGAAATAGTCTTAGAAACAAAACTTAGTACCTTGAGATCTGTATGCCTTAATGACAAATTCTCTCACTCTTGACATAGGTTCACATCATTGACCTTTGATTGATAGAATCAACTGAGTGTTGGATTGACTACTTAGCCCAAGCTAAGTAGTCTTCGTCAATCCAACACTACTTAGGTAGAAAACGAAGTGTTGGATTGACTACTTATCCCAAGCCATTGGAGAGCATAGCGAGCAAAGTTGGAGATTATGGGGATGAATTGTTTGTCTCATGGAGATGCTTGTCGACACTAAGGCAACAATTGTAAGATTCTCCATACATTCTCAATGCAAAGTTGATTTCTGTCCCACATCACTGTTGTTTTGATTTCACATGTACATGTTGTTAGATTCCTTAGTCACTAACATGGATAAGTAGATGATTTTTTGGTAGCTTTAATGTGTTTTCATGTTTGATATATTTGCAGTTACATAGGTTCACTATCGAAGCAACATTCTAGGTGTCTACGACATTCAGGGAAGGTCTTCATCCTTTGGCGTTCACTCATTTGTTTTGGATCTGAACCATTTAGACCAGAGGAACAACTTCTGTCCGCAAACGGTGCAATATTCATGATTACGCTTGCACGAAGAATATCTGCCTAGTATTGTCTATGTTATTCTTCATTTGGTGAAATTTCTTCAGAAGAGTTTGGACGGGTTCCAAACGAAGCAATAGTCTGTCCCATAGAGGTATCCAAAAATGGGGCATTGGGACCATAATCTAGATGGGTAGTATCATCAACATGGCCTTCTATGGGAGAATGGAAAGAAATATTAGCCCTAGAAGGTTGTTGAGCTAAGGGAGGACCGTGCGAAGGATATGGATCTCCGCTTTTTGGAACCACATTTTCTCCCGATTGGGAGTTGGTAGCAGCTCCTTGGTTGATAGCTTCCATAGGATCTTCTCCTAAAACGGGAGTAAAATTAGGTGGCAAGCTCCGTACTCTTCTGGACTATGTTAATTCAGCCAGTTTGTACAGTTCCTATCTAACCTAGGGTTTTAAAACTAGAAAAATTACACCAAAAAATCCCCTACTCAAGCTACAGGCCAAACAAGCAAACTTAAATGACAGGAGGGGTTCAGATAGTCCGGTCTCTCACCAGGATTGTCAAGAAGGTGCCACTCGTGATATACCACAAGGGTACGTATGTAGTAATCTCCCCGAATGCTATTTTTAGTGTATGGTTCCAAGCAAGACGACCAAAGGCATTTTCTCAGATAGATAAGGTATCCTAGTGGGGTCTCGCGATATACGCAAGGTACGTGGGAGCTCAAATTAGTAGTAGTGTTTTCTAGTGCACAACCGTTCACAAGGGGCCTTCCTATATACAATTGAGTACATGGAGTACATTTCTATATACCTCAAGGGTACGTGAAAGGTCGTTCAATATACCATTGGTACGTGGAAGAACCACGCAAGTCCCGGGATGTAGTGCGGACGAGTAACGACAGCTCCTATGCTTAACGATGCCCGAACACATCTCTAGCCTATCACTCAAATTTCTATGTAAATTTTAAGCCTATAACTACCGTTAATTTTAAAGTGGACGCTTAGGTGAAAGCATGGAATTTTGACAGAAAAAGTAAAACCATGCAGATATGTAGATGCAAATATTTCACTTTATCGTTTGAGGTATGCCTACTTATGGGAGGGAGAGAGTATTTTCTTTTCATTTTGAAAACCAAAAATTCCCAAACAACTACTTTGAACAAATCAAATCCAAAGACAAGCAACACATTCCAAACTCATTTTCCTTTTTGAAAGCAATCAGATGGGTAAGAGTCTCTTTTCCTAAAAGAAAAACAACAAGCACTCTACATGCATATGCAATCTATTTTTTCAATTTTTCTTTGAAACATAGATAGATCTAACTTAAAAATACACTATTTTTTCTTTTGATGAGATAGTACTAATGCAAGAGAGACAAAAGAACAAAGGGAACCTGAAAGCATGTGAGGCTAATTAGAGATCTAGTGTCCTATGCTTAGTAAAAATAATGACCAAATCTCAACAAAAAAATTTCTTTTTAAAAGAAAAAAGAAGTCCTCTATGGAAAAAATGAAATTAAGATGATAATCAAGTGGTTTTTCTTTTAGTCTTTATAAATGAAACGAAAAGAGATCTAATTGAAACCTAATCTTTCAACAATTCCTTTCAGAATCACAACCAACAAGCATGAAAGAAAACAAATAATCAACAATCCTAACTTAGCTTTTGAATTTTTTCAATCAAACAAATTTTCACCACAAAATTTTCAACCATGAGCATTCATATTCAAACAAACAAGCCTGATAGTGCAGGGCTGAAAGCAAGCAAAACCCTAATTTTTGCAAAAAATCACAAAAAATCAAGTTCTGGAACACAACCTACCTTTCACCGTGCTAGAGGGGTCTTGGACAGAGTTGTTCTAGATGAGCACTGCTTTTGGATCACTGCACTCAAGCGGTGGCACCGCTTATGGATAACAGGGTTCAGGCGGTGGCACTGCTTATTGCCTACAACACATGCGTGGTTCCTTGAATAAATCCAGAACACAAAGAGAACAAGATTTCAAGTTAAAAATTATTCAAATAAAGATAAATACTGATGAATTGACAATAAAACAGAGCATATAAAGTCAAAGCAGTTCAGGTCTGAACAGATCTAAAAGTTTTAAACCAAACTTCACTAAGTCAGATGGCAGATTTGATTTAAGAGAGTTACAGACTGGAGCCTGGATTCAGACAAGTATTCAAGGACTGAGGAAGATCAGATCAACTAAAATTTTCTTTGCTTCCCAGCAGAGTCACCATATTTGTTTCCAGGAATATTGCACCTTCTACGGACAGAAGTTGTTCCTCTAGTCTAAATGGTTCAGATCCAGAACAAATAAGTGAACGACAAAGGATGAAGACCTTCCCTGAATGTTGTAAACACTTGGAATACTGATTTGATGATGAACCCATGTACTTCCATAACATGTCAAACAAACAAGAACATCAAAGCTACTAGAACATTATTTATACATCCATACTAGTGACTAAGGAATCCAGTAACATATACATGCGAGATCAATACAACAGATATGTGGGACGAAAATCAGCTTTGCATTAAGAAATGAATGAAGAATCTTACAACCATTTCCTTAGTGTTGACAAACTCCTCCACAAGAAAAACACCTCATCCCCAATATCTCCAACTTGATCTCTCGTGCTCTCCAATGGATTGGGCTATATAGTCAATTCAACAGCATAACATTACCATTCAGTTCTCCCCCTTCAACTATGGGACATGAGCTTGTATTTATAAGGCTCAATGGATAGTGATAGTTGAGAGAATTGTGGGTGAGGTGGCCATAAGATCCTACCAAGAGGGATCTTGACTCTAGCCAACCCAGATTGATAGGGATAAGGGAGGACACAAGGCTCATGTTCTAGAAACCTCGAGAATCCTCTTTTTTTCCAATTTTACAAAGGGTACCACTTATCCACCTTTATGACATAGCGATGTAGGTAAGAAATTCTCCAAGAGCAAAGCACATATGTGGTGGCACCACTTTTCTATAACAAGACTCAGGCGGTGCTAAACAAGGTACTACTCATCAGCTAAAGAGAAAAAGCGGTGCTAGGGTCTTTTATGTAGAATTGACATCCAGAGCATGTTTCCACTCCAAGTTTGGGATTTAGGGAAAACATAGGGTGTTAAGGATCTCATCACATGTTGGTGACAGGATTTAGGTGTAACAAGAACAAGTATCTCAGAAATTTGTCAAACTAGAGTATTTTGACTAAAAAGAACAAATGTCTGATACCTTTACCAAACCACTACCTAATGAAGCTTTTGAGCATCTTAGATGAAAGTTGGGAGTAATCTCCTTACAATAGTTATAGGAGAAGAAACATAATCTCAGGGGGAGATATGTTGAAAGGGGGAGTTTTCAGAAGGAAGCCTTTGTCATTGTCGTCAAAGGGGGATAAAGTTGGTAAAGAGTGTTATGCAACAAAGTCCCAGATATAGCATAAAAAGAGCAGAAATAGACAATAAGAGAGTAATCCACACCTTAAAAATTGAATAGAAGAGATAGATATCAATCCTCTTCGAAGGAGGAACCTCCTTACACAATGTATTGAGTACAAAAGACAAGATAAGATACTATGATGAATAAAATGAGAATATATCCTTCCTATATATAGGAGATAAAGGTGTACAATAACAACTAATAAACCCACTAATATACGCAAGCCTACATAAATAATATGTCATGATCCACAATATAGGGAGTAATGCGCCACACTATATGGTGTAACGTGTCATCATTAAGGGATTAACATGACCCTCCCCTTCAAAAAGTGTTGTCCTCAACGATGAAGTAGTTTTGGATGTTGCTGTATAAATGACTTATCTTCCCATGTTGAATCTTTTGTGGGTAAGTTCTTCCATTTAATGAGATACTCATAAATTGATTGATTTTGAAGATGTATAGTTTGTATTTTAGTAATTTATTCAGGCTCCAAGATGATTTTTCCTTCCTCATCAAGTTTGAGTAGTATTGTTTGAATTGGTAGCTTGTCATCAATTAGCATCTTTAAACAAGAAACATGGAAATTGGATGGAATCGTGAAGATGCAGGTAGTTCCAATTTGTAGGCCATACTACCAATGTTTTGTAACACTTTATAGGGACCATATTATTTAGGTGATAATTTATTATCCTTCTTGGTGTTATTCAGGGACATCTGTTTATATGGTTGTAGTCTTAAGAACACCCAATCCCCAACATTAAAGCTCTGTTCACTACAATGTTGATCTGTTTGTTGTTTCATTTGATTTTGTGCTAGATTCAGGTTGTCCTTTAATAGTTGAAGAACTTGTTGTTGATGCTCCATGTTGTATTCCACTACTTGAACCTTAGTGTCTCTTAGTGAAGATGTAATGGATGGTGGATGATAGCCATAAAATGCCATAAATGGGGTCATTTTTGATTATGTATGGAAGGAATTATTATACCACCATTATACCAAGGGTAACCACCTGACCCATTCTATTTGTTTATCAGCTGCAAAAAATCGAATATATCCTTCCAAACATTTGTTCACTATCTCTGTTTTTCCATTAGATTGAGGGTGATAAGATGAGCTATGAGCCAGTTGAGTACCCACACAAGAAAATAATTCGGTCCAAAAATTTCCAGTGAAAATGGGATCCCTGTCACTTACTATAATATTTGGAGTACCATGTAGTTTTTGTATTGTCTCCATAAAATAATTGGCGACCGTGCTTGCTTTAAAGGGGTGAGATAGTGCACATATGTGTGCATATTTAGTAAGTCTATCAACAACCACCATTATGACACTCTTTCCTTCATACTCTGGTAAACCCGTGATAAAATACATCAAGACCTTTGTCCACCTTTGGCTTGGAATGGAAAGTGGTTGTAGGAGGCCAAGGGTCTTAATTGTTTCCATTTTATTTTGTTGGCAAACCAAACATTCCGCCACAAATTTTTGAACGTCAGTTTTAAGACCATCCAAAAAAAATATTTCTTTACCCTATGGTAGGTTTTTAAGAAACCTGAGTGCCCTCCTATCGGTGAAGAGTGGAATTCAGAAAGTACCTTTTCTTGAGTTGGGAACTCTTACCAAGATATAAGCGATCCTTGTACCATAGCAAGTCATCTTTCCATCTAAATGTATTAGAGGCACTAGGATCCTGCTGCAACTTTTGAATAAATGTCCATATTTTTTCGTCATTTTTCCATTCATCCATTTCTTTGGCTATCCAATCTGGTTGGATGATCGAAATAACATAGAGTAATGCTTCATCATCCTCATCTTTCCCAGAGAGTGCATCTATGAAACATTTTTCTTCTCCTTTTTGTAGATGATTTCAAAGTCATATCCCAACATCTTTGTTACCCATTTTTGTTGCTCTTCTGAATATAAAATTTGTTCCAAGAAGTATTTAAGGCTATCATGACCAGTTTTAAACTTCAAATGTCTCCCTATAAGGTAGGGGTTCCATTGCTTCAAGGAATGTAGTATTGCCAACATTTCCTTCTCATAAATGGGATTTTTAAAGTTCTCTCCTTGATTGGATTACTTGTGAAGGAAATAGGATGTCCTTCTTGCATTAGTATGGCTCCAATTTCATTTTCTGAAGCATCACATTCCACAATAAAGGTTTTTGTGAAGTTTGGTGTTGCCAATATAGGAGCTTTACACATGGCCTCTTTGAGTTGTTGAAAGGCTTGAGTTGCCTCTGGAGTACAAGAAAATGCATCTTTCTCTAGTAACGATGTTATAGGAGCTGCTATTCTTCCATAGTTCCGAACAAACTTGTGGTATTACCCTGTCAGTCCTAAGAATCCTTGAAGATTCTTCAGGGTTTTGGAAATCGACTAGTCCATCATGGATTTAATTTTTTTAGGGTCTAACTTGACACCTTCATGAGATACAGTATGACCCAAATACTCTACCTCCTTTATCCAAAAAAACATTTTGAGGGTTTTGCATACATTTATTTCTCCTTTAGTAGTTGTAGCACCCTGCCAACATGTTGAACGTGTTCTTCCCAAGACTTGCTATAGATTAGTATATCATCAAAAAAAACTAGCACACATTTTCTAAGGAAAGGCTTGAAAATAGAATTCATCAAACCTTGAAATGTGGAAGGTACATTTGTTAGAACAAATGGAATGACCAAAAATTCATAGTGACCTTCATGAGTTCTAAATGTTCTTTTGGGGATGTATTCATCCTTCATTCGAATTTTATGATACTCGAAACGAAGATCCAACTTTGTGAAGATAACTGCTCCATGTAATTCGTCTAACAATTCACCAATGATGGGAAAGGGAAACTTATCTTTAATGGTGATCTTGTTGAGATATCTATAACCAAGACACATACGCCATGATCCATATGGCTTGTGTACCATTACCACTTGTGCAAAGTAAGAACTTTGGATAGGCCTAATTATGCCATCCTTTAACATTTTAGCCACCATACACTCAATTTCACTCTTTTGGCTATAAGGATATCGGTAAGGTCTGATGTTAGGAGGAACACTGCTTGGAATTAAGTGGATAAGATGATCAAAGTCATGAATAGGTGGAAGACCTTTGGGAATATCTTCAAATACCTTGGAATGCTTATTAATGACCCTTTCGAGATCTGTGGAGATAGGGAAATTTGAGGTTTGAACATCTAATGAGCATAATTGTGCAATTATACGTTGATTTCCATTTTTTAACAACTTTGTCATACCATTAGAGCTTATCACTTTTCTTGGTTTTCCTGTGATACCATTTAAATCATATTCTTTACCTTCCCATGAAAATTTCATGAAAAGTTTTTGAAAATTAAAAGCCACTATTCCCATTGATTATAATCATTGGACACCCAAGACAAAATCAACACCACCCAGTGGGATAGAAATCATTAGACTATTCAATACATATTCCCCCATCGCCATATTGATATTATGGCATTTCCCCGAGCAATTTATAGTTCCTCTAACTGCAATCATTACTTGAAATTATGGTGCTGGATAAATAAAGAAATTAAGAACTTTGGCTAATTTACAATGAATGAAATTATGAGTACTACCAAAATCATTCAACATTGTTACCTTCTTATTTTTGATGTATCCTTCTATCTTGAGAGTTTGAGGAGTGCTAATTCAAACCAATGCATGACAAGATATGGTTGGAGTAATTTCTTCTCAAGTAGCCTCTTCTATTTCTTCTGAAGTTGCCTCTTCTTTAGATTCTTCCTCTTCATTTGGATCTTTCTCTTCACAATCTATGTAGAATAATTTCTTCTCGTTGCACTTATGTCCCTTACTAAACTTGTTGTCACAATTAAAGCATAATCCTCTTGCTCTTCTTTCATATAGTTATTTGGGTGTCAACCTTTGTGGTGGTTTAGAAGAAGGAACAATATTTTCTCTATATGTGTTGGAGAAGGCCTTTTTAGTAGTCATTGCCATATTTGTATTTTCAACCTTCCTTGCCATCATGAAATCCTTCTCTAGAGATGATGGTTCAAAGACACGTACCTCATGTTGAATGTTATCTTTCAAGGTTCCAATAAAGAGATCTAACAAATTATCTTCTGAAATATTCTTCACTTTGAGACTTAGCTACTGAAATTGCTTGATGTGATCTATAACTGAACCTTTTTTCTTGATATTTACCAACTGACTGAAGAAGGTGTTTCTATTTATATCCCCATAATGTGAAATCAATTATTCGGTGAATATAGACCAAGAGATAATAGACTCCTTTTTACGGTCACAAAGCCACTGGTACCATACAAACTGATCAGGTTCTAAATACAAGGATGCAATAGTTACCTTTTGCATAGTGGGCACCTGGTGTAGATTAAAGAATTTCTCCATCTAAAAAATCCACGTGATTGGATCCTTGCCATCAAAATTTCTCATGTCAATCTTGGGGATAAAGTAGTTTCTTGGACTTGAATTGAACCCATGATGTTGTAGTCAATCATCAACTTTTGAGGACTCCAACTTCCTACTCTCCAATTGTTTTTCAATTTTCTCTAGACGTGACTGGAATAAGTCATCTTTTTCCTCCTTATCCTATTCTTGAGTAGATAATTGACGAATAAAGTTATGTTTGATATCCTTGATAAACTCCTTCAAGTCTTGAAGATCTTCTTTACTAGCCATCCCTTTTAGATCTTCTTTACTATCCACCCCATTGAGATCCTCTTTAGTAGCCATCTTCTTTTCCAATTTAGCAAAGTCATCAATTTTCACATTTCCTTTGTTGGACATTGGGTTCAACGCTCCCCGTGAGTTTCGTGACATTGAAAAATTGCCTCCTAAGATCTAAATCTGACGATTGTGGTGAAGATTAACACCTGCTAATTTTGATCTAATGGCAACCGGGAGTCCAACAAATGGTATCAGAGCAATAGGTCAAGGGTTCAAAACTCTCCTGACCTACGTTGGGGGGGAGATTGTTGGACATTGGGTTCAATGCTCCCCATGATTTTCGGGAAATGGAATAATCACCTCCTGAGATCCTAACTCTAGTGATTGTGGTGGATATTAACACCCACAAGTTTTGATCTAAGGGAAATCATGAGTCCAACATCCTTTAATCATATCTTCCAACTTGGACACTCTAAAAGAAATGTCTTCCATTTCCTCGTATGTCATATATGAATCCTATGGGGGTTTGAGTGGAGTGTAATTATTTCCACTTCCTTTGGGTGGAATTTTTAAAAATATCATACCCTAGGGTTTACCACAAATATATCCTTCTACTAAAAGCTATTCAAATGCAAAATGGCGTACCATTTTAAACCCTCATTGGAAGACTGTTTTAGGGCCGACTTGTAACTGAGGTAAAATTTGAATTGCGACTTGTTATCACTCCAAGAAACTACTTAGGGTTATAAGCTAAGTATGCTTGGTAACTTAAGAAATGTATTGTTTTTTCAACAGATGGATCAATGGGATACCAAGAAAGCACAATGAAAGGATTTACTTATCACAACATCTCAATGAAACAGTGCTTTTAGAAACTGCCAATCAGATACAATATAACAGAATAGGTATGAAGAATATCATTTAGATAACCAAGTACATGTAATGCAGGGTTTCAGATAACCAAGTACATTGGGATGCAGGGTCATACTAAAAAATAAAGAATTCCTTCATTCAAGTCCATGAGCATAAAGCTGAGCTAAACTTTAAACAAAGTACAGAAATAAAAGATAGATGAATGGTCTGATGACAATGGAAAAAGAAGACTGTGATTGTATTAAGATAAGCAATCATAACATAGGCCAAAATCTCTCCAAAATTGAACCCCGGCTCAGTCTGAGTTCTTAGGATTTATGGCCTTTACAAACAGTCTTCATATCCTCAAAACATGGATATGCTATACTAAAAATAGTAACTAGAACAACAAATACAAAAAGATAAGGAAATATCCCTCAAAACAAGGAAATGATAATGTGTTGGTCCCCTTTCTCGTGTTGATAGTTGGTGAAGTGGAGTCAGCCTCCCAAGGCTTGGTGGGCTTCGATTTGGTTCATAACAGAATCGATCTTGATGATGTGGCAACCAATCCCTGGAATATTGCTTTTCAAAGATACCAAGATCTAGCAAAAAACCCATTTTGACTTCAATTGGCTGCCCTGTTTCCTGTGCTTTTAAGTCCTCAGGTTCTGAGTCTAAATAAGGAAGGTTCAAGGGGTTACTTCCTTGAGGAACATCTCCAGACTGTTCAAAAACTAATTTTCTTTTTAACCTCTTCTTCTTTGATGATGAAGGCTGCTCTATTTGTGTTTGAGGAGAGATGGCTCTCCTTTTTCTTTTGCTAGTCTTTGGAGTAATGCTTTTCTTGCCTTTACTCTGTTTGTCTGCCTCCTCTTCAGCTATTTCTGTAGGAAACTCATTTCAAAATAAAAAATAGTTCCAGTCTACATTTCTCTTCCTCAACGACTCTTTAATAAATAGTGTTATAAGACCTTGATGTGAAATCCTGCTGGCCAGCTTGGTCGGTTTGGCCTGAACCTGCTTTGAAATTTTGGTGAGAGTTTTATGAAGAAAATAAGGCAAGTTAATGATCTCCCTCCCTGTGAAAAGATTCAGTAGTTTAAAGTGGTAATGCATCACTCTATGATAACGGCCTTCACAGGTTATGTAGACAAAAATGGCTTTCAAAAGGGCTTGCCATTGAGGCTCAAGGAAAGATATGGGAATATCTTTTTTCCAGATTATGTCTTTACGAGCTGGTAGGAGGTAAGACCTGAACTCGATATTTGAGGATTGAGTGGTCTTGAACCAACACTGCCCTGTCCTAGGAAGACCTGTGCATTCAGATATGGCAGGCTCATCAATATGAAATTCTTCCTTTCCAATCTTTACAGTTCTGTGATTGTAACCCTGAGCAAATGATTCAGCAAGCTGTTGGTTGAAACTGGTTAGTTTCTCACAGTAGTCAGAGACACCTGATGACTTGAAGAAATCTGCCACCTGTGGGTGAGACTCTAGATACCAAACCCCGCCCAATTCTGTTCTCAATGGAAGGTTAGTCTTTGCCATATTGATGGTGATCTATCCCTTTAAACCCGGAGATGATATGTGCAATTGAAAAGACACTTCCCTCACAATTCGAGTCATAGGCAGAGTGTATTAACTATTTTATGAGTCACAGACTAGATCAATTATTTCTGGCAGATATTAAGCAGATTCTAGCAAAGATAACGGGACTCTACCACTTGACTAGTCTCTATTAATGGTTCAACATTGAACGAACCAATGTATAAACTCGAGACTCAGGAAAGGGTTAATGAGTATGAATCACATTTAATTGGACTAAAATTTTGGCTGAAATTTAAGGGTTAATGAGACATAGCTAAGCAATGTATAAACTCGAGACTCAGGAAAGGGTTAATGAGTATGAATCACATTTAATTGGACTGAAATTTTGGCTGAAATCTAGGAATAAACTCGATATCATTTAACCACAAGATTGGATATTCAATGCAACATGGGATAGGGCGAGATTATAGGCATCAGTCGTTTGGAAAACAGAGACTTAAAATGATGACTCAACACTCAATGACTGACAAATAAACTCCAAATTGAATTATATATTATGAAATTCTGTGTAGTCTATACCATCTGAAGTGAAGTGACATATATGCTCCCTCCATTTGCTTTCGGTAGCTTATCCACCATGAAACATAATCATGATCATTGAAAATGCGTCACAATCCTTCTTTTCGGTGGCTGAAAACAGGCTCTCTTGACAGGTGTAGAAATCCTTCCAAGGCTGATGAATCATCATGAGAAATTCGAATTTGCCTCCTTTGGCAAAAATACAGTATTTTTGCTCATTAACTAGTCCACCATTTTCACTTTTCAACCTTCTTAACCATCAAATACATCAAGATAAACTCTTAAAACTGATGTACTTAATTATTATACATCATTAGAAACCAACTTCGAGAGATTTGGTTGAGGAAAAGTCAAATCTGGGCAAAAACACTAGCTTGCTGTCCTGTAACAGGTTTGCTCAGGAATTTCTGACACGTGATATTTCAGGGAAATTTTGGCTGACTTCCCGAGATCTAAAACCAAATCTAAAAGCACCAGTGGATAGCTTATGATCTGTATATGTCAATCGACTATTAGAACATGCAAAACGGACATTCCACGGCTGAGAAAATTGATTTTTCCCAAAGGCAGTTTTTTTCTGGAAATTCTACAGGTTTCGGCAGTTAAGCCTAAGCTGAAATTTTGATTTTGAAGCCCAAAACTTAAAAGGATGAAATTTTTAACTATACACTAGGAAAGAGGACCTCCTTATTGACTCTAAAAAATTTAGAAGGAAATTTTTTGACTCGATCCTATCACCTAAAATAATGAAAAACTGACTGGTCATTTTAGGAGATAACGCGACTCATCTAAGTGTGA
Source organism: Pseudotsuga menziesii (assembly GCA_001517045.1). Classification (NCBI taxonomy): domain Eukaryota; kingdom Viridiplantae; phylum Streptophyta; class Pinopsida; order Pinales; family Pinaceae; genus Pseudotsuga; species Pseudotsuga menziesii. Next base: position 403,921 of record LPNX010354287.1, read on the forward strand.
AAATTATTCTTGTATTACCTTGGTTTTTTCTCTTTCCAATTCCATAGGTATGACCTAATTTGGATGATCCAACAAAAATTTATTGCAAGTATACCAAAGCTTCTTATTTTTGGCATATCCAGAAGAACGCACTTGTATTGTATGGCATGTGTTCTCTATTTTGTTTCTATATCTGAAAATTCTACCACAGATACCCTGGTACATCTTCTTTCAAATTCAACTGGTCTCACTCCATTTGGAACCCAGGATTCCTCAAATATGACCTTTTCCCCAAGAACGCCTGTTTTGGACTAGTTGTAGGACTAGCAAAAAACCCTAGAGTCCTCCGCAATTATCTATGAAAATGTAATGGGTAAGGATCTAAATTTTGGACTAGATATATTTAGATTTTTTTTGGACGTGGGTTTTTAATTTCGATCTCTGAATCATTGTAGAAACAAATTTGTAGCGAAAGTTTTAAGATGACTTGTTTTTCAGAAGCCAGTCCCGAGGAAAGAGCTCTGATACCAAATGTTATGCAACAAAGTCCCAGATATAGAATAAAAAGAGCATAAATAGACAATAAGAGAGTAATCCACACCTTAAAAATGAATATCAGAGATAAATATCAATCCTCTTCGAGGGAGGAACCTCCTTACACAATGTACTGAGTACAGAAGACAAGATAAGATACTATGATGAATAAAATGAGAATATCTCCTTCCTATATATAGGAGACAAGGGTGTACAATAAAAAATAATAGACCCAAGCCTACATAAATAATATGTAATGATCCACAATATAAGTATTAATGCGCCACACTATATGGTGTAATGTGTCATCATTAAGGGCTTAACAAAGAGAAAATGTTGCCATCAATGCCAAAGGGAAAGAATGTTGAAAATAGTTTCAAAAGTGTTTAACAATGAAAAAAGAATAACCATTAGACATGATGACAAGGTGAACTTAGTGAAAGAAAAAGGAATTCCGAAATCAGATTGTAGATCGATCGATGACAGGGTTGACGACAAGGGGAAGATATGCAAAGTAAGCAGTGGAAGATAACATTCCAAAGCGTGGATGTTATTTGGATGACCCAGAGCATTCGAGAGACATAGATCAATGGTCTATAATAAGACCCACAAAATAGATATGCATGGAAACTAACATCCCCGAACACTAGAATGAAGTGAAGAATTGGATAGCCTAGATTAGTCGAGAGAAATTACGGAAGAGGTTTTTGAGAAGCTCGACGGTGGTGACGAATTTATGCACAAGAAAAGTGAATATCCACATTTGATCATATATCAAAGGTTAGGAGTGAACCTGCAAGGAAATCAATGGTCCAGGAAAATGAGAAAACAAAGTTGCAGAAATTCAAATTGGGAAAGTGTGGTTCCACAATCCGTAATCCGAAGATTGAAGGTGAAGAAAAAATACGCAATAAATCGATGGCTCAGAGAGTTGCGGAAGCCCAATTCAAAAATATTAGAAGGCACATCCACATTCTGAAATCCACAATATCAACGGTCAGGAAATAATCTGCAAGAGATTGATGACGCGGAAGAAAAATTGCAGAAAGGGAACTGCGGAAGTAGTTTGAACAAAATTGGAAAACCCACAATCTGCAATCTGCATCTGACATCGGATGAACGGTTAGGGAAGAGTCCATAAGAAATAAATTACGTAGAAAGTACCTTGCAAAAAGGTAGTTGTGGAAATGAAATTGCGAAAGGAATTTTTGAGAAAAGTCAAAACGCGCAACCACAATCCGTAACCTGCAATTGCGGAAAGGTTGTTGCAGAAAGGAAATTGCGGAAGGATTTTTGCTGTGGAAAATATATGTTGTGGAATGGACATTGCGGAAAGGAAACAACGGAAGGTTGCGACTAATACATTAAACAGATTTAAAAATGACGAACAAAGAAGTATTTCATAATTAGTTTATTTGTCTGTGAAGAGTCATGATGATGATAAGTGACTTCTGAATAAAGAGATATGTTTGACGGTTTATAAACAAAGTTTTAAACCTTCAAATAAGTGTATTTGTACATTCACTTGAAAGATCAATTGAAGAACATTAATATATCAAATTATCATATGAGGGAGGTCAGGAGGCACCAGGGAAAGCAACATGTTTGCTAGGGGGTCGTAGCCTCCTTCCAGTAGTTGCTGGTAAATAAGGTGTAGCACCATCCTTGTCTATAGTAGCACACAAAAACTATTTGTAAAATATAATTTTGCAGTAATAGGAAGTATTGGTGGTTTACCCAATTGGGATACCATGATAAATTTGTGTTATGTGTGTTTTTGTTGATCATGTATGTTAATGAATAAATTAAAAGTGGTTTAGATTGTTAAAAATTGTTAATAATGATTCACCCGCCCTCTCAATATTTCCCAATATTCCAATAGGGTGGACCACAATAGACATGATGACACCAGAAATAAACCCATTTCAAAGCATGATAAATATATAAATGAAACTAAAACTAAGGGATAATAAGCGTACCTTATTCCGGACGTTCAAAGTAGATGACTGTTGAGGTTTCAATCAAACTTGTCTCTACACATTTTCCTCAACAACAATAAGATATATGTAAAGTTTTAGAGTCTAATCTAGCATATTCAATCCAAACATGTAAATAGAGTAATTACATCCACGGATAAAAATATTCATAATTACAAATGTAATGGATGAGAAAGGGATATTTATATTAATATGAAAATATATACAAATGAAAAACTCTGTCGAAATCGAGAAATAGTATCCCTCCACCTGAGCCTCCACCACTTTAATACTCCATACAAAGGAAAACTCACAAAGATAAAAGCAATCTTGGAAAATAGCACTAATGGCTACTTTAAGGACATAGGGATGTAGACTCAAGCATATAAGAGTGGGGCACAATTTTACTATAATGTCCTTTCTCTCCAAAGTTCTCCTCCTCTAATGCTTCATAGTAGCTTAATATAGATCCCTTCAATGGGAAGTGAAGGGTCAACTCAGAGTGTTTCCCAGCATATGGAAGTCCAAGGATCAAGTCATTCGTTACTTGATGGGGAAAACTAGAAATATTTTTATTTTTTGAGCATTATTCTTGATGTGTGTGGGTGATAGTGGTGAAATCTATACGGGGTTTGTAGAGTTGTGACCCCCGTATATATTCAAAAATTTATTTTTAAGGGTTCCACTAGAGCATCAAGGTAATGGCGAGAAAAATGGGGTAAAAGGAGTTTGCATAGGGACACAGATAGGCCATCAAATCATGGTGTATTAGGTGTGTAAAATCATGCTATAACAGATGCCCCTAATGTGCGAGGTCAGAGGGATACACGATGGCCAAAATATATTGTAATAGTCCCAGGAGTGGAGTAATGAAGCCCCAGGTGGAAAAAAACAGCCACTCATCAGTATAATACAATGATATATCTCTACATATGAGTGCAGATATGAAGTATACATAGCAGTCCCAAATACATAAAACTACAATGGCCATGAATAGGAATAATCGATATATGTCATGAGTGGCCATCGCCACACATAATATACAGTGAAATAAGGTCTGCCTATTGAATGAAGGCATCAGATATTACACTAGATTTTGGTCATGAGAGATAAAATATATGGTAGTGGCACAATTAAGGAGGTAGCATATATGGAATGCCACCAAACTTGAAGGTCTTCTACACAAAGATATCCCATTGATAATTATAATGGGAATCAAGGTATAAAGTGCAAACAAACAAGTGTGAATAAATGTGTTTAGGTCGAATGCATGATAGAATACATCAATCAAGGGACATTCATGTATTCCCAAATCTTTTGATGGCAAGAGAACCTACCTTTGATGACTGGAAGTATCAAGGCACTCAATGGAATCTAGATCCCTATTCTAGAATAAATGATCCGAAGTCGATGGAGTGGAATCCATTAGAAGGACGACATTAAGGCATCCCCCATAAACTAACATGAGGTACACAACAACACTAGATAATTTGGAAAAATTGGACGAACAAGATGTGCATGAATCGGTAAGAAATGTATTAGGAATGGCCAACATGGAGAGATAATATAATTGAGGAATGACCGACTCAGGATAAAAAATTCTTCAAACAAGAGCATAATGCAGATGGAGACATAGAGGCAACATGAAATAAAATAGAATTTGGGACAACTCTGGGTCATAGGAGACATCCACAGAGGCTCCATAGGGATTGGAAGCAGAACTAGTCAGTGGAGAAAACTTAGAATAACGAGTACAAATCCTAAGGTACATACTAGTAACCCAACCAATGGATGGAATGTACAGTTCTCTCTTTGAAGGTGACACGGCATGAAAAATACCAATAGAAAGTGATGTCATTTCCTATATGAATTTTTATGTTTTATGATTGTTTGTTCTTTTTCATATTGAAAAGAATAAAATTGATTATAGTACAATAAGGAGGAAACGAGTTTCACAAGAAAGCAAACTAGTTCCAAGCAACGGAACATACCTAAGATCAATGCAAGGAAGAACATGCAAGATAAGGATACTTGGGGGGATGTTTCCTCTGAGTATGGGATAATCAAGTTGAAAAATATATATGAGAGGCTTTACTTGGATAGGATTGAGACACTCTTGGGCTATATGGCTTATAAAGCTGAACCAAGGAGCCAACGTAAATATCAATACGACAAGAGGACGCATATAATACAACTTGATACAAAATGGGAGTCCCTATAGGATATAGCCAACATAAAGTTTAAAAAATAATACGAGGTTCTTGCTCAAAGGAATGAAGAGGCTACAAGGGACTCCCAAACCTAAGGGAGGACACTCAAAATGGGTACCAAATAAAAAATCAGGATCAAACTAGGGCACCCATGATTAGGAAATCTCTACCACTTCCGCAATGCCACATCTAGTAGCAATATGATGGTTCCTTAAAATCACGAAGTGGATTCATACCTATGGTTAAAATGACATAGTCATAGGATAATGCAAAATGCACACAAAATGTGGTCCTATCCTATATGTCAGTTTAGTATTATAATTTCTATGGGCATGAACGTGTGAAAGTCTTGGCGAAAGTGCACCAAAAGGGGTTCCTACACGACAATATTAGGCCAAACAGTTGTAAATAGTTAATAAGAAATCCAAACTATAGGCAAAGTGGGTAATAATATTTAATAAATAGTAAAAAAATGAACTTTTACCATACCATTTAGTTTTTTACCCACAATAGTGCATTTGGAGCTAGTCGGACCTCGAAATTTCAAATGAAGATTCTGGGAGCTATGGGCCACAAAATCTACAGCCGTTAGGGCCAAATAATCCATAATCACATTCTCTACCCATTAAATGTCTTAATTTTTATTTTTAGTGGTGAATTTTCAAGAATGAGGCACCCAAAGATAAGAATCTCGGCCCACGTGGTTCATTGTTCATCGGGTCACATATAGGGTTATATGTACACGGGAAAAACAAAGTCTTCCTGTGTACATGCACAACTATTGTAAAAACAATTCATGTACAGGGATGCAGATGTCCAAATCAATGGTGAAAACTCACAAGTTTTTGGTTATTCTTGGTAGGATGGTTTTGGAATGGAGAGAACACGAACATGAATACGTTGATAGGGAATTTCTTAGTGACATAAATGCTCAACAAGCCTTGAGAAGGTATGATTTGTATAAATTTTGGAAGCTTGGGGGTTTGAGGGCCCAACCAAGACTTCTACAAATTTTTGTAGATTACTGGGATCCAGACACATAGGCCTTCATGTTGGATGCTATTCCATTGAGACTAGAAGTAGAAGACATCTACTTCATCACAAAACTATCTCATCGAGGCGAGGTAGTTAACCTATGAGCTTGTGGAGTAGGCGTAGGACTCACTATTGAGGAGGACATAGTTGTGCATTGCATTCCTTACACATAGAAGATCAGAAGTCAAGTTTCAATGAATGATATCCAGAGTCTCAGTCTCAAAGTAATAGTTCTTGTATTGGCTAGAATAGCAAGGTTCGCATCACTTCATCAAGCATCACGAATTCTCATGTTTTACTTAGTAGAGTGCATAATATCTATAGTATATGACTGGAGCACATCACTGTTCAGAACCATGAAAAAAAAATTGACTAACTACAAGCTGGGTAGGATAAAGAACTTTGAGTTTTCTAGCATTCTGAGCACTTTCTTTTTTAGAGGGTTTCAAGTCTCATCCCTAGAGTTGAGTTCCCTCCTCATATTCTACATGATCCAGCCCAAACACGTTGGGTGGAGGTGATGTGGAGGTTAGGGGGAAGTAGGGAACCCACTACTTTCCCACATGACTTCTTCCATTGGTGGAAACAACATATCATTGCCATAGATGACTATCCTTGTGCAGGTATTGACTTCCATGGAGATCCAGACATGCCACTACGACTAGGGTCCACATACGGAGATACAGGTAAGATCCCATTTGTGTTTTTGAGTTATTTGTTTTTTTATTACTATTTTTGAAATATTTGGAAATCAAAAACATGATTTTGGTATATAGGGAACCAAAAACGAACTATGCAAACTCTACAGTAATATACAAGAAGTCAGCCTTAACTAAAGGTCAAGCGTAGTATTTCACGCACAAGGGAGGAAAATGAAGTATTTCCTCAACCTATAAATGGACGACCAACATTTTGACGATCAAAAAAAATGTTTTCCTCTCTCATACACCAATCTATATTGGGATGGATGATCTATTCTTTCCCAAGAGTTCCCAAAGAGGTTATTCAAATAAATCTCTACTTCAATAGCGAGAGATCTTCGAGGATCCATCGGGATGGTAGGAAAAATATTCTCCATGTTCCCTTCAGAATATATGCCATGAGTGCCTAAAGGGATCAAGGTATGACAAACTTTCTCACTTAAGGCTGTCATAAATTCATCATGCTCGATCCGTTTGAGCTCCAGGAGGAAGTAAGATCAATGACGCATATCCTCTCAAGGTTTTTCTAAACCAATAGCCTCGAGAATCACTTCATATAAAGGAAAAATATTGTCGAGGTAGTCATGTGAGCATGATGATGAAACCACCTGCAAATAAGTAGTCCAAGAATATCCTCCTCTTCCATTCGTGAAGTGGAAGGACTAGGGTCTATAACATGATCAAGAGTAGCTTGATGAAAAATCTCCACTACAGACAATGACATTCCCCTCCTAGTAGTTCTAACATATTCATCCAAAGTACTGGGAGGAGGAATATTCCAAGGGTCATCCAAATACATAGTGTGAAATGGGGCTGAAATCACAGGTGACGAATCACTACTAGGGGTGGAACTAATAGCTATAATTGGTGCTGGAATATTAAAAGTTCCCACCAACGAAAAATACATTCCAACACTAAAATTATCAGTTGTTGGCTGAGAATTATAAATGATCGAGATAGTAGATCATGATGATGCAAACACACTAGAATTATCAAAGGACATCTGATCGATCGTCACAATCCAATACTCAAAAGGGAAGCACACTACTCGAAATACAAAGGAAAGTTCACAAAGATAAAATCAAGCTTGGAAAATAGAACTAATGGATGCTTTAAGGACAAAGGGATGTAGACTCAAGAATATAAGAATAGGGCACAATTTTACTATAATAGCCTTGCTCTCCAAAGTTCTCCTCCTATAATGATTCATAGTATCTCAATATATATCCCCATGATGGGAAGTGAACAGTCAAATCAGAGCATTTCCCAGCATATGAAAGTCCAAGGAGCAAGTCATTTGTTACTTCATGGGGAAAAATCCAAATATTTTTATTTTTTGAGCATAATTCCTGATGTGCATGGGTGACAGTGGTGAAATCTACGTATACAGGGGTTGTAGACTTGTGAATCCAATATCTAATCAAAAATTTCTTTTTAAGGGTTCCGGTGGAGCATAAGGGTAATGATGAGAAAAATGGGGTAAAAGGAGTATGCATAGGGATAGAGATAGACCATCAAAGCATGATGTATTAGGTGTGGAAAATCATGCTATAACAGATTCCCTCTACTCTGTGAGTTTAGAGGGATACACGATGGTCAATATATATTGTAATAGCCCCAGGAGTGGAGTAATGCAGACCCATGTGGAAAAAACTAACCACTCATCAATATAATACAATGATAGATCTCTACATATGAATGCAGATATTAAGTATAAATAGCAGTCCTGGATACATAATAATACAATGGCCATGAATAATAATAATAGATATATGTCATGAGTGGTCATAGCCACACACACTATATATAGTGAAATAAGGTCTGCATATTGAATGAAGACATCAGATAATACACTCGAGTCTAGTCATGAGAGCTAAATTCTCATAGATACTGTCACGATTAAGGAGGTAGCATATATGGAATGCCACCAAACTAGGAGGTGTTCTACACAAATTGCCACTAGTACATGTCTTATCATGCAAATAAAGGTGTCAAAGTCGAACATGATGGACCATCGTCTAGTTATCGTTCATTGATGTATACCATTGACAGACAAAAGACACCCCATTGATAATGATAATGGGAATCAAAGTACAAAGTGCAAACAAACAAGTGTGAATAAATGTGTTGAGGTCGAACGCTTGATAGAATCCACTGATAAAGGGACATTGATGTATTCCCAAATATTTTGATGGAGAGAGAACCTGCCATTGATGATTGCAAGTAATAAGGCACTCAATGGACTCTAGATTCCGATTCCATAATAAATGATCTAAATTTGATGGAATGGAATCCATTGGAAGGAGGGAATTAAGGCATCCCCCATCAACCAACACAAGTTATGCAACAAAACTGGATAATTTGGAAGAAATCGGATGAAAAAGATGTGCATGAATCGGTAAGAAATGTATTGGGAATGGCCAACATGCAGATATAATATAACTGAGGAATGACCGACTTAGGATAAAACTTTCTTCAAACAAGAGCATAATTTAGATGGAAATGCAGAGGCAACATAAGATCAAATAGAAATTGGGATAACTCTGGGACATAGGATACATCCACAGATGCTTCATAGGGGTTGGAAGCATAACCAATCGGTGGATAAAAATCAGAATAATGAGTATAACTCCTAAGGTCATACTAGTAACCCAACAAATGGATGGAATGTACAATGCCATATTCAAAGGTGACAAGACACGACAAATGCCAATAGAAAGTGATATCATTTCCCATCCAAATTTTTATGTTTTATGATTGTTTGTTCTTATTTATATTGATAAGCCTGAAAAAGATTAAAATTGATTATAGTACAATAAGGAGGAAACGAGTGTCATAGGAAATCAAACTAGTTCGAAGCAGGGGAACATACCTATGCTTAATGCAAGGAAGCACATGCAGGATAATGACACTTGGGGGGATGTTTTCTCTGGGTATGGAATAATCAAGTTGCAAAAGATATATGAGAGGCTTTGCTTGGCTAGGATTGAGACAAGTTTGGGCTATATGGATTACAAAGCTGAAGCAAGGAGTCAACGTAAAGCTCAATACTACAAGTAGACGCATGTAATACAACTTGATACAAAATGAGAGTCCTTGTGGGATATATCCAGCATAAAGTTTAAGAAAGAATTTGAGGTTCTTTCTCAAATGAATGAAGAGGCTACAAGGGACTCCTAGACCTAAGGGAGGATGCTCAACATGGGTACCAAATGACAAAGCAAGATCAAACTAGGGCACCCATGATTAAGAAAGCTCTACCACTTACGTAATGCCACTTCTAGTAGAAATATGATGGTTCCTTAGCATCATTAAGTGGATTCATACCTATGGATAAGGTGACATAGTCATAGGATAATGCAAAATGCACATGAAAAGTGGTCCTATCCTATATGTCAGTTTAGTATTATACCTTTTATGGGAATGAATGTGTTAAAGTATTGGTGTAAGTGCACCAAAAGGGGTTCCTAGACAACAATGTTAGGCCAAACAATTGTAAATAGTTAATGAGAAATCCAAACTATAGGAAAAGTGGGTAAAAATATTTAAAAAATAGTAAAAAAATGAACTTTTATCTTACCCTTTAGTTTTTTACTCACAATAGTGCATTTGGAGCTAGTTGGACCTCGAAATTTCAAATGAAGATTCTGGGAGCTACGGGCCACGAAATCCACAGTCGTAAGGACTAGGTAATCCATAATCACATTCTCTACCCATTCAATGTCTTAATTTTTATTTTTAGTGGTGAATTTTCAAGCATGAGGCACCCAAATATAGGGATCCCAACCCACGTGGGTCACAGTTCATCATGTCACCTATAGGGTTGGATGTACATGGGAAAAGAAAAACCTGACCGTGTATATGCAGACCTGTTGTAAAAAAAGTCACGTATAGGGTTGTAGATGTCCAAATAAATGGTGGAAACTCACAAGTTTTTGGTTTTTCTTGGCAAGATGGTTTTGGAATAGAGATAACACGAACATGAAGACGTTGATAGGGAAGTTCTTGGTGACATAAATGCTCAACAAGACTTGAGAAGGTGTGGTTTGTATAAATTTTGGAAGCTTCATGGTTTGAGGGACCAACCAAAACTCCTATAGATGTTTGTATATTATTGGGATCCAGACACATAGGCCTTCATGTTGGATGGTATGCCATTGAGAATAAAAGTAGAATACATCTACTTCATCACTGAACTATCCCGCTGAGGCAAGGTAGTGAACCTACTAGCTCATGGACACTGGAGTAGGAAGAGGATTTACTATTGAGGAGGACATAGCTGTGTATTGCATTCCTTACACAGAGAATATCATAATTCAAGTTTCGGTGAATGCTATCCAAAGTCTCAGTATCAAAGTGATAGTTCTTGTATTGGCTAGAATAGCAAGGTTGGCATCGCTTCATCAAGCATTATGAATTATCATGTTTTACTTAGTAGAGTGCATGAGACCTATAGTATATGAATGGAGCACATCACTGTTGAGCACCATGAAACAAACGTTGATCGCCTACAAGCTGGGTAGGATGAATAACTTTGATTTTTCCAGCATTCTGAGCACTTTATTTTTTGAGAGGGTTTCGAGTCTTAACCTTAGTGTTGAGTTCCCTCCTCATACTCTATGGGATCTAGCCCAGACATGTTGGGTGGAGGTGATGTGGAGGTTAGGGGGAGGTATGGAACCCACTACTTTCCCACCTGACTTCTGGCACTGGTGGCAGCAACATATCATCTCCATATATGACTATCCATGTGCAATGATTGACTTCCATGGAGATCTAGACATGCCACTACGACCAAGGTCCATATACGGAGATATAGGAAACATCCCATTTGTGTTTTTGAGTTATTTGATTTTTTTTGGTATTTTTGATATATATGGAAATCAAAAACATGTTTTTGGTGGTATCAAGTAATGACATTAATTTTATGTGCGCAGACATAGGTCCACGATGATCAAATGGTTTCCCCCGACATCGACAAACATGGACACGGTGATGAGATGATTGGCGCTGATGCCGAGTGAACACTACAAAAATACATGGCAACATTTCTCAATTGACACACAAGGTACCCAAGGTGCAATTTGAGGACTTTCTCGAGGCTATGCATAGACATGTAGTGGGGGTACCCCGTCTGTGGTTAGGATGTTCAGGTGGTTGGCCAATGCAGTTGTGTGCTATCGTGATCACAACCTAGGCCCACAGGCATAGATTCCTAGATAGACATTTTGTATCGGCCATGTATATTTTGGTGGTTTGAAGCCCCATTTTTGCACTTCGACATTTTATACTATGACACCATTTTTTTAACTCTATTTGAAAATAAAATATTATAGTGATCGATTTGATATATTTACACATGTGTTTAAATGTGAATGTTTTTAATGCTCATGCTTCTTTAATGATGCGACAAATGAGATTATAAAATGTAATTTTCATATGAATTGACAACATGATTGTAAATTCTAGGAAAATGAATATATGCAATGTAATCAAATTGTCGCTCCAACAATCTTATATTTAAGAATCTTCGCAACAAAGTAGGATCCCTGATATGGTACAAGCCATTTAACTGTGACACAACTAACTGCAATTCAAGGTGAACCTCAAGAGATAGGATACCATTTGAAATGGTATCACGTAATAGTTCAATCATGACACTATATTCAACAACATTGTTTGATGACGGTCGGAGACACACATCTCCTAAAGACACCAAATGACCCTCAGATGCATAGATAACCTAGGTAGCTGAAGCTAGGTTCTGGGTGTGGTGAATGGAACCATCAACAAATCCTAAATATATCCAAGACTCCATAAACAGCTGCAACAAAAGAGGAAGCATGTCAACAAACTGATAACACTACAAGGGAACCAAAAACAAACTATGCAAACTCTATAGTAATATACAAGATTTTAGCCTTGACTAAAGGTCAAGCATAGTGTTTCATGCACAAGGGAGGTAGCTGAAGTATTGCCTCAACCTTTAAATGGCTGAGATTTTGACCATCACAACAAATTTTTTCCTCTCTCATACACCAATATATATTGGGATGGATGATCTACTCTTTCCCAAGAATGCCAGTTATTCAAGAAAATCTAAACTTCAATAGCGATAGGTTTTAGAGGATCCATCGAGACGGTAGGAAAAATATTATCCATGTTCCCTTCGACATATATGCCATGAGTGCCTAACGAGATCACATGATCACCAACATTCTCACTTAAGGTCTTCCTAAAGTCATCACGCTCGATCCGTTCGAGCTCTAGGAGGAAGTAAGATCAATGATGCATCTACTGTCAAGGTTGTTCTGAACCAATCATAGATTCAAGAGTTGCTTCATCTAAAGGAAAAATATCGTCGACGCAATCATGCGAGCATGACAATGCAACCACCCAAGTAGGTAGTCCAAGAATATCCTCCTCTTCCATTTGCGAAGAGGAAGGACTAGGGTTTATAACATGATCAGGAGTATCTTGATGAAAAATTTCCACTACAAATAATGACATTTCCATCCTAGTAGATCTAGCATCTTCATCCAAAGTGCTTGGAGAAGGAATATATTAATCTTACACATTGATCTAGGGACTAAACATCAGTCTCATCAAATATTAATCAATAAATAACTCATGAAATGGTGTAATCAGTCTACAAAATGGTAGCCTCTCTGTATATTCAATAAAGAATGAATGATTACAATTACAATGTCATGCTACAAGCATGAATGAGTGAGTCTAGCTTAACTTGACTGTAAGCCATGGTTCACACTCAGTTAACCACTGATCCAAAACCCTAATTGATTCAACTAACCCTAACTAAAGTCGAAGTCCAATAAATGACTGAGTCTCAATTGAAAGAGATCAGACACATGTCACAACTCACCAACCATCAAGAGGTAGCACTACACTAACTGCAATGAACCCCTATGAGGTTAACTGAAGTTGAACTGCACATCAGAAGTTGGTGGAGGTGCCCTTGTTGACTCCATTTCATTAAATAATCATTAAATAATATATTTAATGAGAGGGGGTGCCCTAACTGACTTGTTTAACTAATTGTAAACACTAGTTAGCAATTAGGTGCATTAATATCACTCAGATCACCCTCGGAGTGCTCCAGTTAGCCTCCCTGAATGTAGGAGAAGGCTAAGTTAGCCTCCTTGACT
>LPNX010354287.1:417844-509887 GCA_001517045.1 Pseudotsuga menziesii
CATTCACCGTTCCTCGATACTCGGCCTCTGCTGAAGATAGTGCTATGGAAGCCTGCTTTTTGCTTGACCAAAAAATGGGGCCACCAAAAAACATGAATACATATTTGGAATTAGACTTACAATCAGTAGAATCACCCACCCAATCGGAATCTGTGTATCCAACCAGCTCTAGCTCGGAGTCTGCAACATAGTGAATGTCGTAGGTCCTGGTTCCCTGAATATACTGGAGGATCCTCTTGGCTGCCTTCCCATGAAGATCATGAGGCTGCTGCATGTATCTTGATACAAAATTCATGGCATAACAAATATCATTGCTAGAATGTTTCAAGTACAACAAGCTACCAATCAGCTGTCAATAGATAGTGCAGTCCACGGGAGGTGTGCTTTTTCCTTCTTCAAGGCTGATCCCTGAAAGGAAAGGGAATGGTGTAGGCCTAAAATAAGCCATGTTAAAATTGAATAACAGGTATGAAATTTATTTGGACTGAGTTACCATAATCCCATCAGAATTTTGCTCAATTTCGAGCCCCAAAAATTGTTTTAGAAGACCCAAATCACTCATTTCAAAGGCATTACGGAGAGCAGTTTTGATGGATGAAATGGAGGAAACTGTGCTACCTGTGATCAGTAAGTCATAAAAATATAAAAAAATGATAACTATATGACCATCATACTACTGTAAACACACATTTTTATCTGATCTACAATTATGAAATTTTTGTGAGAGAAGGAAGGCATCTATCTTGGAATACCACTCTCTTGGGGCCTGTTTTAACCCGTATAGTGACTTCTTAAGCTTGCAAACCAAATATGGATCAGTGATGTAGCCCTCAAGCTACTTCATGTATATCTCCCCATGGATATCTCCATGTATAAAGGATGACTTAACATCCATGTGATGCACTTCCTAGTGCTTGGATGCTGAAATTGCCAAAACAAGGCGGATGGAGTCCATTTTTGCAACCGGTGCAAAGGTCTCATGGTAGTCCACACCTTGGACCTGAGAGAAACCTTTTGCCACCATACTTGAATTATATTTGTATGTTCTTCCATTAGAATCAGACTTGGTTTGAAACACCCACTTGCATTGAACCAATTTCCTTCCCGGAGGAAGAGAAACTAGCTCCCAAGTAGTGTTTTTCTGAAGAGAATTCATCTCTTCATCCATGGCAACTTGCCATATCAGATCCTTCTGAGAATGATAGTAGGAATTAGGATCTGAATGAATCATCAAATAGCAAGTTTTATATAGAAAATTATCAGAATAACAAATCACAATACTTTCTCTTTGGAAATCAAACCGGGTTCTCCTTGGATCATCCAGATTTCCAATGTTTTCTCCTGCGGAGGAGAGTGTCTGTCGGGCCCATGTAGGAAGATGATTTTTCACTTCAGGTTCTGATTCAACATCTGATGATTTTTGCACACTGATATCAGAAATCATAGGATCCAAATTAGGGTCATCACCCCCAATTTCATCATCCAAATATTCAGTAGAATAGGAAGGAAATTCAGCAGTTTTCTCCTTCACTAGTTCCACCTCTTGAAGAGGCTCATCGAACTTGACACTTCTCTCGATGATGATCTGCCTGGTATTGATATCCAGCAGCTTGAATCCTTTAGATTCATCAGGATACCCAATAAACACACATTCTATGCTTTGCGGTTGCAAATCCCTTCTCTTATCAAGCGGAATCCAGGCCCATGGAGTGGACCCAAACACCCGTAGGTTCGACACATCCGGCTTGTGTCCGAAGTATGCTTCGAAAGGAGTATTTAATTTCATGGATGAGTGTGGCACCATACTTTGAATTTATGGTATAGCATGCATGGATTCAGCCCACAAATTTTCAGCAAGCTTCTTTGACTCCAACATACAGGTGGTCATCTCCTTGAGAGACTGATTCTTCCTTTCCGCTACTCCGTTCTGCTGGGGAGTGTAGGGAATTGAAAGTTTGAGATTAATACCACTTTGGGAGAATATGTATAGAAAATCATTATTGACATACTCCCATCCATTATCAGATCTCAAGATCTTGATCTTAAGCCCAGAGGCATTTTCGATCAAGGCCTTCAATTCAGAAATTTTTTCACATACTTCTGATTTCTTTTTGAGAAAGAAAACCCATGTGTAACTTGAAAAATAATAAATAAAAGTAAGGAAATACCTTGATCCATTCATGGATGTGACAGGAATTGGACCGCTGATATCAGAATGTATCAGCCCCAATATGCATGTAGCTCAGTTTTCCTTCCCCTGATCGAACTTGTGCTCAAGGTGTTTTCCAATCACACAGCCCTTGCAAATTCCCGTGGTTGCCTTGATGACCGGGAGGCCTTCAACCATGGAGTTTTCTGTAATTGCTGCAAATATTTGAAATTAATATGGCCAAACCTCTCATGCCACAGCCTACTAACCTCATTCCCATGAGTTAGCAGAGCGGTGGGCTTTGCATCCGCAATAAAGTGAGAGAACTCATAGGATTTTGCATGATGGCTTGCAAGGCCTTTAGCAATGAGTTTCTCGGATGCAATTTCTATTATCTCAACATCATTTGGGCTGAAAGAAACTCTCTTAGGTACTCCAATATGCATCATCTGATAGACACTAAGGATATTTGATGCCAGAGACGGTACATACAATACATTTGAAAAGAAACCATTTTCAAGATCAACCGTACCTTGTCCTTCCAAAATGATGGTGGAGTCATCTCCCATGTGGATGGGGATGGATTTGCTGGTCTCCAAGGATGAAAATGAGTCTCTTTCATCCATCATGTGGTTCAAATCTCCTGAATCAATCAAGAGTTCTTTAGACTTCGAAGTGCTTTCCATGAGGGCATGACCTTTTTCATGCTGTGGCTCCCGATCATGCTGATCTCTCCTCCGAAATATTTTCAAAAGATTGATGTGATTCCTCTTAAGGAGAGAGGTTGATTCATCAAGATTCTTCTTCATGTAGGAATTTTCAGGGTGAAATCCTGTCCCACTATAAGAACACTTGACTTTTTCCTTGCCATTGTGACCTTTTCCTTTGTTTTTCCTTGAGCCGGAAGACTCATCATGTTGCTAATTTTCAACTCTAGGTTTGGGAACATCAAATTTAGTTTTTTTATTCTTTTGTTGTTTTCCTTTAGCCTTCAGATCTTTGGGCCCTGAGACATGGAGGGCTTGATCACAGGAAGATATGATGATCCCCATCTAGACAAGCTTGTCATGTTCACTTGTTAGGGAATCAATGAAGGCATTGAGTGTAGGCATCTTCCATCTAGGGGTTGTGAGATTCCCCGCAGGGAATGTAGAAACAAAAAATGAATAATCAGCATCAGGTTTGGAGAGTATGGTAGGGATGAGCTGATCATCCTCCTTCTCCACTTCGCATTGCTTTAAGAGTAAAATAGTATGCTTGAACTTTGTGAAGAAATCATTTAGAGTCTCGAAATTGGACGGTTGGAGAGACATGAGTTCATTTTCGAGCTGGTAAACCCTCAATTCATCATGATTTCCATATAGAGTCTCCAATTTGTCCCATATTTCTTTTGGAGTCTTCAATCCCACAAGATGGAAGAGAATGTCTTGGGAAATAGAGAGGCACAAGAAACCAAAGGCTTCATCCTTCTTGTTCAAGAATCTTGATTTTTCTATGGTGGATCCAGGCTCATCTTTAGTGTCCATGATGACTCTAAAAAGTACTCTGGAGCGCAGCTGAATCTCCATATCACCTTTCCATGAGTGGAAATTGTATGGAGTCAAGAGATCTACTAAGGAGGACATTTGGATGTGCTGGAGCGAATGATTCACCTGTAGAAACATGAAAATCAAAACAGAAAGGGAAATGTAAGGTCGGACAGCCTGCACATTCTAGGATTTCATCACACCCAGCATAGTCAATCAAGCAAGCTTGATCAACAAGTTCTTTACTTGGGGTATTAAGTGGTAAGCCTTGGCTTCTGGTGCAATGCTAGATTTTTGAGCTATTGCTCAATTTTCATGCAGAAATCTGTCAAAAATCTTGCTTTTGAGAGATAGAGCTTCGTCTTGCCATAAGCTCTGATACCATATTAATATTGCACATTGATCTAGGGACTAAACATCAGTCTCATCAAAGATTAATCAACAAATAACTCATGAAATGGTGTAATCGGTCTACAAAATGGTAGCCACTATGTATATTCAATAAAGAATGAATGATTACAATTACAATGTCATGCTACAAGCATGATTGAAGAGACAATTCAAATTCCTAAGGAGGTCATTCAAATTGAATGAGTGAGTCTAGCTTAACTTGATTGTAAGCCATGGTTCACACTCAGTTAACCACTGATCCAAAACCCTAATTGACTCAACTAACCCTAACTAAAGTCAGAGTGCAATAAATGTCTGAGTCTCAACTAAAAGAGATCAGACACATGTCACAGCTCACCAACCATCAAGAGGTAGCACTACACTGACTCCAATGAACCCCAATGAGGTTAACTAAATTTGAACTGCACATCAGAAGTTGGTGGAGACACCCATGTTGACTCCAGTTCATTAAATAATCTTTAAATAATATATTTAATGAGAGGAGGAACCATAACTGACTTGTTTAACTGATTGTAACCACCAATTAGTAATTAGGTGCATTAATATCACTCAGATCACCCCCAGAGTGCTCCAGTTAGCCTCCCTGAATGTAGGAGAAGGATAAGTTAGCCTCCTTGACTAAAGGTAGGCATGGGTGAGACTGGATGATGACATTTAATGCTCCACTGATGTCAATTAATGTCAATAATACTTAGGATAGTGGTTTAACTAGGCCAATTTGACCAAAAAGAGTGTGTATGGTGGTAAATGTCTCCAATAGAATATTCCAAGGGTCATCCAAATACATAGTGTGAAATGGGGCCGAACTCATAGGTGAGGAATCACTACTAGGAGTGGAACTAATAGCTAGAATTGGTGTTGGAATATTAAAAGTTCCCACCAATGATGGATATATTCCAATGCTAACATTCTCATTTGCCGGCTGAGAATTATCAATGGCCTCAATAGTAGATCTTGACGATGCAAAAAAAATAAAATTATCAAACATCTGATCGATCATCACAATCCAATCCTCAAAAGGGAAGCATGTTACTCGAAATATGGATGACACGATCACTTTCATAGCGTAAATCAAATTTCGGCCTAGTAAAATATTGTAGTCAAGGGGCGCATCAACCACCTCAATTTCGACTGGAACGATCTTTCACCCAAACTGGAATTGAAGGGAGGGAATAATTCCATGTGACCTAAACAAACATCCATCAAATACAATTAACGTAGTCATCTATTTGGACAACAATGGTGATCGAAGGCCTTTCCAACAATTCAGAGACGTCATTGAGGTTGCAACACCTTCATTTACAACAATGCATTTAATGGTGTTATTTAGAAACTCCACATGGACTTGGAAATCCACATCGCAAGGAAAGCGAGGCTAGACCTCACGATATTCAAATCTAAATACCATGGAGGAATTAGGATCAACTGCCCCAAGAGAAGACAACAATTCTCTCCTTTGTAAATGAAAATTCTGAAGAAATTCAAGAGCTGACATCACATACGGAGTCTATCCGAAATCCTTGAAAACAAAATAATGTTGGGTGGATCGGGTATTAGTATTATCTCTTGAATGCTTTAGGAGTCCCTTAGCTATATGAGGTATAAGTTCAGGCTTATCAATCTACAAAGGAATTTCAGGAGGTGTAGGCTCCTTACCCATGTTGGGTTGTGAAGAACCATAATATTTTGAGCGATTCACACCATTATAACCTCACATCCTGTTGATGCAACTGTGACTACCTTCCTTTGCCAGTAGGTTTTGCACCCACCAAAATTGATTCCGGTGTCCACGGTCCTCGAAGCCATATTTTGATTATGAGGCAAAGGGTAAGTCAACACAACTAGGATCCATGCAATGTACTTTGAGGCATCTTCAATACGAGGTCACAAGTATGTGAGATAGTCTCCCCCACAAAGTTTGAAAGGGAATTTCACCTTCATCTTAGGTTTCTTGTCCCCCTTAGCATTATCCAAATCCTTGTCATCATTATGATTCTCCTTCCTATTCTAACCTCATTTATTATTTTTTCCCTTCTATTCCTTCCGGGATACCTGTTTCCCTTCTGGTTCAACGAATGCATTGAAAGCACATTCACGCCTGATTGGTTGGGAGTGGATGAGGCCATAGCCTGTCTGGTCACAAACTGGTTAATAAACAAATTTCACATTTTATTTGTAACATGGTCTATGACTTTGGTACTTTAGACAACAATGCGATCGACATGTGGCCCAGGTTTGAAATTAGGGTAAAAGTTCGACTGTGGCACGTCAGAAATAATCTCATATAGAATCCCAGACTGAGCGTAAATCAAATACAACTATTGGGCCCTAAAGATAACATATTACTCATTATTCGACACTCCGGATGTTGAAACATACTTTGCGATGTACGGTAATAAAAATTTAAGGAACCATTGACGTAGCAGGGATTTATCCCGAGATACGTGCAAAAGCACCAACCTTAGATCGCTGTGATCGTAAGGAAGAGTTTAATGGAAAATAAAACAACAAGATAAACTAATAATGGAAATAAGTTTTTTTTTAACATTTTTTTAACATATATCGGCTAAACTAAATTGATGCAAATAAATAAAAACACACCTCTTTTCCTGTAGAATGGGCCATCGTAGCTGTCCTCGGAAGTGGTTTTGCAACTCCATGGGTTGGTTCTCCAGATGTCTCCATGGAAAGTTGTCAAACGAGGAATGGATCCAATATGGATACTGAGGATGTCACAACGTACATCATGGAAATGGTATGGAAATGAGACTTGTGGCAAGGGAGTATGTGAATACCTGAGAGAAAACATGTCATAACGTACCCAAAAATGAAAATGAGAAGAAAGGTGTTATGGGAGAGCCCTTCACAATGTATTTATAGTATGGTCCTAGGGTTTTTTGACCCAAGGTGGTGACCCATGGTATTTCCCTGTGGTTTTCTGACCCTTTCTATTTTTTAGGGTTTTTGACCCTTTTTGGGAGAGAGTGAGGGTAAACCATAGTAAATAATGATGTTTTGGACCATTTTTAGTGGAAATAAAATTGTGAAGGTCAAAAGTAAGGGAAACATGGTAGGAATATGATGTATGTATATGGTTTAGGCCATGTAAAGCTAGGTGAACACTTTTTAGTGTTAACAGATTTCCCCCTTATGTGTGAGGGCAAGAGCTCATCATATGGACGATGGAAATCATAGGATCATGGGAATAATGGTGACAACAATGGAGAGACTGGAGAGACTCATGGAGAAGTGGAGCTTCCTCATTTGAACCATGGTGGATTTTGGTTTTTTATTATGGGTTCTAAAAAATGGATGAGATACATATAATGCGTGACATTTATATGGATGAGGTGGGCATATCCCTGCTCATAACAATTTCAAAAGAATAAATAATGGGATAAAGGCTCAAAACATGGGAGCCGATCAATACATATACAAATGATGATACATAATGGTGGCCTCAATGGGAGGTTGAATACAATGCTGATCTAAAGAACTAATACATAGGAACAATGGCATTCTCATGGAATTCAATATCATGACAATTGATACTTTGCTTAATCTGGAGGTGTACATATATATGGACTCAATGAATGAGAGTTAGAATCTCTATGGTACAATGTGCAACATCAAGTACTGGAGATACATGGAAGCACAACACTGGGGGTTCCGAACACTGTTGCCAACGCAGCCCAGAAATCACAAGGGACAAGAGACAGTGTGGGTCCCATATGAGACTCACCAATGTGCTAGAGTCAGGTGACAACCAGGGTGTTTGACCAAATAATAAACGGACAAATACCCTGTATGAATCTCAATGGTGAGATGATGTAGCTGAAGTCGAGCATGTGAGACATAACCATCCTGAGAGGAACTAATGACTCCTCTCAAGTGGTCTAAGGAACTCATCAATTAGGTGGATGAAACTAGGATATAAGGATCTCTAGGTCTATCCTATGGAATAGATGTGCTGGTGTCACAGAGGGATACCTACAACTCATCAAGGAAATGATGTGTCCTTGAATAGAAGCACGAGGGGGATAACCAAATATGTGGGACAATCTGGGGACTGACACACTAAATGGGGGAATAAGGGTAGGGGGTATGGGGGACTCCAACTTCGCTCATTAAGAGTATGAAGGCAGGGTTGACCTGGCAGCAAATGAAACTAACTCAAGGGAGAGGGATCATAGCTGTAATATCGAGAAGATATCTACAAATGGGAAATACTGAGGGAAGTAACTGGAATAGTGATATCCATGGGATCCAAGGAAGACTCACTGCAGAATACTCTAAACAAAGGCAACCCAATGGGGGGAAGCTGCCATACTATAATATCATATGTAGTGGCATCGAAAGACACTGTTATGACACAATCTCATGGATTTTTAGCGAAACCGAGAAAGTAAATGCTCGATGGTGTTTTCATTTTCAGAGAGCCTAAAAACAGGAAGAAGACTCCAATGTGGTCTCTTTTTCATATGTAGTCTCCTAATCTCAAAAAAGGAAAAAAGTATAAAAATGAGATCTCTCCCAACCTTTGGGGAAGGAAGAATTCTTTATCGTTGGTAGTCCAACTAGGACAGAAAAGGTTAAGCCTATACTAACTAGATGTTCGTTCAAATAATTTTACGGGCATGAATGAAACCAAGTTTGCTTGACAATATTTTCTTGATGATAGGGTTGGAAAAGAGATTAAAGACAACCCATAATGAGATTTTTTGTAAAGTACGTTCCCAATGTCCAAGAAAGCATAAAAGGATACAAAGGGAAACATTCATAGCTAGAAGGTGCTAGCGTGATACTTTTCTTATCAAAGACTAGGCAATCCAGAAAAGGAAATAAACAAGGCCACATAGATGCCCTTTCAAATACTTTAATGAGTGTGAAAGGAACCAAGCATGCTCGACAATATTTTTATTCTTTTAGGAGTTAGAAAAGAGACTAACAAAAACTCCATAATGGTAAATCAAGCAAGGGGGAAGTGTTCGATATATGGAAAGAGGCTATGTTGTGAACATGGATGAGAGGAATAAATGTAGAACACTGATGGGGCCCCCTTACGAGAGGATGGATGGCAGTAAAATATGGCCAACTGTGCAATATGGATGGAATGGAGGGCTTATGAACATGCCAATACATACAATGGGAGATTCACGTGATAGCACACAAATCGAGGTGGATTCTAGAAAATGGACCAGAAAATTATTATGAGAGAATGAGACGAGGGTCTGGTAAAAATATAGAGGACAAAAAACGAACCCGGTGGTGTGAACGGTTTCTCAAACGGACTCTAGATGACTTTGCGGTGCATGGAAGAAAAACTAGACCATATGGAGTCCTATAAACAGTGGGGACCACATGACATGTGTCATTTTCACTGGTCAATACTGAGTTGGAGTGGAGGACCCCATAACTCAACTGCTGATTTCTTCCAACTGGACTGATGGTTTTTCAAGCTGTGACTGTCGAACCCATCTTTTTTGTTGGTTTAGTTTCTAGTTTTTCTCATCCTAGGGCTTATGCCGATCTTAGGGGGCTCACAGGGATGGTTCATGCATTTCAAGGGAAAAGATGCGACCTAGGTCACTCATATCAAGTTGAAAAGCATGACCCAGTTGCACTTGTCAGTGAGATAGACACGACCCAGTTCACACTTGTTTAGAATGTATGAGTGACCCCATCACTCCTGTTTTCGAGGTTTTGGAGCAACTTGGGTCACACAAAAGGGTTGAACAGGGGTGACTCATCCTGAGATGCATTTTTGTGCATAACTAGCCATGAAAGGGACTGTGTGTATGTGTTATAGCTGATTTTACCACTCCAGGTGAATCACACTTTGTATGGCCTTCCCCTGTCCCTTTGCAGACTCCTTAGACCCCTTGGACCATTTTTTGTCCTTTGATGTTTCCTTGACCATCCCTAAAAACATGTGAAAAATGATACATGCGACTTTTAATCCCTTAATCATGTATATACGTGGGTTTGACCACTAAAACCGCGTACATCGGGATGCGTACAAAATCCAAATCCTTTTGGAGTTTTCCTTGACATGGATCTGACTCACTTGACTCCTGGGCTTCCCTATGCCTTGAGATCGCTCGGATTCGCCCTTTAATTACCCCTTTGAAAATATATATAAGGAACTCTATGGTACATTGAAGGCACATGAGAGATTGGAGAGCAAAGAAACTATAGTCCATTGTTGCCAAAACTTATGCTTGAGTCTGCATCCCTTTGTCCCTTGGAGCACTTTTGTGTTCTTCCCAAGCTTGCCTTTTGCTTGTGAGATTTCTATCGAGAGATGGAGGATTGAGGTCGTGGAGGCCCAAGTGGGGGATTCAGTTTCTCTGATTCACAAATGTGCCGACATAGGTTGTATCCATTGTAATATTTGATTTTATATTAATAGAAATATCTTTTCCTGTCCAATAATGTATGTTTGAATGAATATTTTATCCATGGATGTTTTCAAATGCTTAGACATTGTTGATTATATATGCTAGAATAGATCTAACACTAAGACATATAATATGCTTGTATTGTTTACTTGTTGTTGAGGAAGTAATCTATCAATTCAAGATGAAGTTGGAAAGCTCAATGGGGATCTACTTCAACCGTCCGAAATAAGGTATGAGGTTTGATCCTTTAGTGTTAGATATTTAATTTCTATTGCATATTGGAAAGGATTGATTTCTAGAGTCAAGCTGTCTATTGTGGTACCCCAAGCCAGAGGAATAATGGAATTTCTCTCCATAACAGAATTGGCGACTTTGCTGGGGAGTTCCTAGTAGTTGTCCTTTGGGGGTTTTCTATCAGCATTCAATGACTTTGAATTGCTCTTTCTCTCTTATTTATGTGTCGAGTCTGGGGGCATGTTTTCTTGGTAGTGTCTGATTGGTGTGAATTTTGTCTCAGCTTGTCTGTTTGCCTTGATTTTTATGCACCTTTATTCCTGTAAGTGAGTTCTTAACTCACAGTCGCGTATACATGCGGTTTTCTTTGCAATTTCCACGTATACACGTGGGTTTACTGTGAACAGTCGTGTATGCCTTTAGTTTTTCCTTTTAGTGGAAGTTAAATGGTTGCTGGGTGAGTTGTGATGATTGCTGAGTCTCCTTTGATACTGCCAGAGTCTCTATACACCTCTGTTTCTGATCATAGATGTTTTTTTTCGGGTAATTTTTTTTTAAGAAGGTTCTTGTCATGGAATTTTTTATTTTTTGTTTGGGATTAGTGCATTAGATTTCTTTTACCTTAGTGCTTTGCTTGAGTGTTGCTTGAGTGTGATTGCAGATTATGGGGGTTGTAGAATCAATCTTTTGCTTTTTGTATCTCATTTTATTTCAAAAAGTCCAAAAAAAATTTGCTTATCATCATGCATTGCATTTTGCATTTTGCATAGTACTTGCACTAGATTTTCTTTGGAGTATTAGTTAGGATTTCATGTAGGAAATATTGCATTCATCATTTGAAGAAAAATTGTGCATTTCACGTAGTAGCATACCCTGTTTTCATGGACACAATGCATTTGCATTGATTGTTAGGTGTGCATTTTACTTCATGTTGTGTCATAACACCATTAGTTGCATGACCATATCCCTCTTTTGAGTAATAAATCCAATTAAAATCAACGCTTAATTAAAATTAACTACACTCTTTTCTTTTATAGGGTGCACCAACAAGATTAGGTTTTAGGGTCTTGGAATAGTTCATTGTGAGTAAATTCTCCAAGACCACTAAACAACAACATGTATGTGTCTGTCCAGGTGAGTGTGTGAAATCCTTCATATAACTAGTGTTTCTCAGGATCCTCCTCTCAAAAGGGAGTTAAGCACGAGGCAGTGTGAGCGATTATTGATTGGGATGACCCCTAGTCATAACTGAGTAGCACCAAATATATTTCCAGGATTGTATTTGTATCTAAGGTCTCTTTCAACAGTTTCAGGCTTTGCTACCCTGCCCATACGGTCAATCCCGCCTGGGACTGTCCACCCGAGTATTGATTATATTGAGGTGACCTTAGTGGCCTTACCTAGGATATCGAGGGGGTACTTTGCAGGGGTTATTCTGTAGGTTTCCTGGCTAGGTTGGGGTCAGATAGCATAGTCACCTTATGCGTTGAAGCTGAGGGCCACAATAATTGGTTACGTACCTCCGCTTATTGTGTATGGGAGTCTCAAGCCTCTCCTGGGTGAGACATACCTGCTTCATTCAGGAGCTCACTTATCCTACCCTTGATTGCTTGCATTTGGCATTATATTTTATTGGTGATTGCTCTGTGCATGATAGCTTTCCTAGGGTTTGCATAGATAGAGAGTCTTTTCTATTTTTTGAGTCATTGTAGATTCGGGTGCAGCTCCTCACTGATCTCGTCGTTTAGCAGGACTTTCACCTTCTACATCTCCTCCTCCTTTAGGAGAGAGAAATAGATAGTCCAGGAGGACTACTTTGCACATTGATTCACACACCATGGGAGACCATATAGAAGGTATTCCTAAACCACCTTCTCCCATTCATGTGGAAGATGGGGAGTTTACTCCTACCTATGATCCTTCACCCAACTTGACTGAGTTAGGTCCTGTGATTTCTAAGATAGGAACCTTTCATGATAGACCTACTCATTCAAGAGTTGATTCCCCATTGACGCATTACCAGTATAGAATGCTGGAGGATGCAGAGACTCATTTTGAACCCGCCAGCACTAGTTATGGTAGTTATGCTATATCTGGTTTTCCTACACATGATTTGGCATTTCATGTCGAATCTGAGTTTGAGCCTAACACTATGCCTGGGGGCACTCTCATTCCTTACCATATGGAGAGGTTTGGGAGCACTAGTCACATTGCATCTTCCATCCCGGTGGTGGAAGTTACATCACACATTCGTCCTAGGTCTAGGGTTAGTGATCCTATCAGGATATCAGATCCAAGATGAGTGACTATAGGGAATAGTACATACTTAATTACACACATCCCTTCATCCTCTGTCCCTAGTTCTTTGAATGTTCACCCTCCACCTCCTTCACGTGGTCCTTCAGGCCGAAACATTGCTACGAGTTATGTCCGTACTGCAGTTACTAGACCGGTTGTGTCTCAACTTCATGTACCGCCCGTTGTTTCGAAAGGTCATGCTCATACTTCTAGAGGTCACATTCCTACTTCTGGAATGTATATTCCTACTTCTAGAGCGTATGTTCCTACTTACGGAGTGTCTCATGGGACATCTCATGCAATGACTTATGGACCCTATTATGGGACGCAGTATGGACAAAGTTCTTCACCTTATGGGGGCGGGTATCAACAACCTGCTTACTCTCCAAATTACGCATTTGTAGCTCCTAATAGTCAAGGTCCACCACACTATGGTGCTTCCATGCCACCCTATTTAGGTCAAATGGGAGGAGGGAACTATGGACAAGGCCATGGTGGTAATCAGACCTATGTGAATTAGAACTATCAGGGAGCGGTCCATAGACCTCATCATCCTAGGCTCCCTTTCCTCGTGACACTGAATATTCCTGAATTGTCGATATTGACGAACGATCCTGTAGCTCATGACCCGGCTTGGCCGGCTATCCCTACTAAGCTTCCCTCGGACATACCTAAGTTTGAGGGAAAACCGGGAGAGGATCCGAGTGAACATGTTACTACCTTTCACCTATGGTGCTCTTCGAATTCCTTACACCAGGACTCCATCCGTTTAAGGATATTTCAATGCACCCTTACAGGGCCTGCTACAAAATGGTATATAGAGCTACCTAAGGGGGCATTCGCTTTGTTCGATGACCTAGTGATGAATTTTCTTAACCACTTCTAGCTACCAGTGCGTTATGATGTTGGTACTAAACTCTTGTTGACATTTTGGTAGGATAAAGCCACACATATCTCGGATCATATCCAAGAGTGGCGTAGATGAAAGAGGTTAATTAAAGCCTTTATACTGCTGGAATTCCTTCTCAAATGGTTCCTTAAGTCGTTATTTCCATATATAGCGAATGATGTTTCTACATCCGGAGTGCAGAATCAGGAACAAGCGATTTTTAGGGCAAAGGAACTGGACTTGATTTATGCTTAGTTCGGTTTGTTATATGAGATTATTCCCAACGCTCCGCGTTCCAGTTTCGACCCCAAAGTCAAACCTGGACCACATGCTGATGGCATTGTTGGTTGTGCAAGTGCTAAACCTACAGATGCAGTTGCAAAACAAGTTAGTCAATTGTCAATCAACCAATCTGCTTCAAGACAAGCCACGGCTTCGTCTCAACCCACCCAAACAACGAGTGTACTTTTGGTGCAATCGTCGGACCAAAAGGGTAACCAGCAACCCGGACGAAATAGAAAGAAGGGTAAGAATAATCGTAAGGGTGGGAATAAGAATGAGAATGCTAATAATAATGACAAGAACGCCCGTAATGCTGGGGGGAACAAGCAAACTAAATGTAAGGTTAAGTTCCATTGCAAGTTATGTAAGGACAATCACCTCACTTACTTGCGCCCTCGTATCGATGAAGCCTCGAGATTCTTGGCACAGGGCCCAGCTGTGATAACTAACTCTTTACCTCACAATCAAAATATGAACTCAAGGACCCATGATTAGTCTGGTGGTGATCAAGATCCGTCGGAGGGTAGTGGTCGCGGTTGCATTAACATGGTACGTGCTGTGAAAGTTGTGACCCATGCGAAGGACTATGGTTCATCACAACCTAGCCCAAGAAAGGAATGTGATCCACCAGGGTCTCCTTTGTGTATTGAGAAACCTATGGATAAACCTGAAGCTGCACCTCACATTCCTAAGGGAGTCCTTACGTGTTCGTGGCACAATCCTAATGCCCGAGCTGCCCAACACTATTCAGTTGTCAAGGATTTGGGCCATACTCCTTGTGCAATGTCTGCATTGGAAGTGCTTCAGAGTTGTCCTTCGCAAAGGAAGGCTTTGCTTTCTGCCCTTGGTGTGAATGATGATGATTCTTCCTCCATGATTAAATTTGAAACTGCAGGACTTCAGCCTTGCTTGCCTTACTATGTGTCTCTTTTGATTCACATAGAATGCCTTAATATGACTGTCAAGTGCACTGTGATTAATGAAGGCACTGCCGCTTCTGTGATGTCTTTATCATGTTGGAAGGGTTTAGGTTCCCCTGAGCTGTCTAAATCAGTGACCATGTTAACTGTGTTCGATGGTAGATCATTTAGGCCGCATGGCATCCTCCCTTCCCTTAAGGTCCATTTGGGAGGGAAGACTATTGCAATAGAGGTCAAGGTGGTTGATGCGCCCCTTGACTATAATCTCTTGCTGGGTAGGAATTGGATGTACAGTATGCAAGCCGTTGCTTCTTCCCTATTTCACGTTGTATGCTTTCCATTTAATGGGAAGATAGTCACGATTGATCAAATGATGACTGCAAGTAATAAGGCACTCAATGGACTCTAGATCCCCATTCCATAATAAATGATCTAAAGTTGATGGAATGGAATCCATTGGAAGGAGGGAATTAAGGCATCCCCCATCAACCAACACAAGTTATGCAACAAAATTGGATAATTTCGAAGAACTTGGACGAAAAAGATGTGCATGAATCGGTAAGAAATGTATTGGGAATGGCCAACATGTAGATATAATATAACTGAGGAATGACCGACTTAGGATAAAACTTTCTTCAAACAAGAGCATAATTTAGATGGAAATGCAGAGGCAACATAATTTCAAATAGAAATTGGGACAACTCTGGGACATAGGATACATCCACAAATGCTTCATAGGGGTTGGAAGCATAACCAATCGGTGGATAAAAATCATAATAATGATTATAACTCCTAAGGTCATACTAGTAACCCAACAAATGGATGGAATGTACAATGCCATATTCAAAGGTGACAAGACACGACAAATTCCAATAGAAAGTGATATCATTTCCCATTCGACTTTTTATGTTTTATGATTGTTTGTTCTTATTTATATTGAAAAGCCTGAAAAAGAATAAAATTGATTATAGTACAATAAGGAGGAAATGAGTGTCATAGGAAATCAAACTAGTTCGAAGCAGGGGAACATACCTATGCTTAATGCAAGGAAGCACATGCAGGATAATGACACTTGGGGGGATGTTTTCTCTGGGTATGGCATAATCAAGTTGCAAAAGATATATGAGAGGCTTTGCTTGGCTAGGATTGAGACAAGATTGGGCTATATGGATTACAAAGCTGAAGCAAGGATCCAACGTAAAGCTCAATACTACAAGTAGACGCATGTAATACAACTTGATACAAAACGAGTGTCCTTGTGGGATATATCTAGCATAAAGTTTAAGAAATAATATGAGGTTCTTTCTCAAATGAATGAAGAGGCTACAAGGGAATCCTAGACCTAAGGGAGGATGCTCAACATGGGTACCAAATGACAAAGCAAGATCAAACTAGGGCACCCATGATTAAGAAAGCTCTACCACTTACGTAATGCCACTTCTAGTAGAAATATGATGGTTCCTTAGCATCATTAAATGGATTCATAACTATGGATAAGGTGACATAGTCATAGGATAATGCAAAATGCACACAAAAAGTGGTCCTATCCTATATGTCAGTTTAGTATTATACCTTTTATGGGAATCAATGTGTTAAAGTCTTGGTGTAAGTGCACCAAAAGGGGTTCCTACACAACAATGTTAGGCCAAACAATTGTTAATAGTTAATGAGAAATCCAAACTATAGGAAAAGTGGGTAAAAATATTTAAAAAATAGTAAAAAAATGAACTTTTATCTTACCCTTTAGTTTTTTACTCACAATAGTGCATTTGGAGCTAGTTGGACCTCGAAATTTCAAATGAAGATTCTGGGAGCTACAGGCAACGAAATCCATAGTCGTAAGGACTAGGTAATCCATAATCACATTCTCTACCCATTCAATGTCTTAATTTTTATTTTTAGTGGTGAATTTTCAAGCATGAGGCACCCAAATATAGGGATCTCAGCCCACGTGGGTCATAGTTCATCAGGTCACCTATAGGGTTGGACGTACATGGGAAAAGAAAAACCTGACCGTGTATATGCACACCTATTGTAAAAAAAGTCACATATAGGGTTGTGGATGTCCAAATAAATGGTGGAAACTCACAAGTTTTTGGTTTTTCTTGGCAATATGGTTTTGGAATAGAGATAACACGAACATGAAGACGTTGATAGGGAAGTTCTTGGTGACATAAATGCTCAACAAGACTTGAGAAGGTGTGGTTTGTATAAATTTTGGAAGCTTCAGGGTTTGAGGGACCAACCAAGACTCCTACAGATGTTTGTATATTATTGGGATCCAGACACATAGGCCTTCATGTTGGATGGTATGCCATTGAGAATAAAAGTAGAAGACATCTACTTCATCACAAAACTATCCCGCTGAGGCGAGGTAGTGAACCTACTAGCTCATGGACACTGGAGTAGGAAGAGGATTTACTATTAAGGAGGACATAGCTGTGTATTGCATTCCTTACACAGAGAATATCATAATTCAAGTTTCGGTGAATGCTATCCAAAGTCTCAGTATCAAAGTGATAGTTCTTGTATTGGCTAGAATAGCAAGGTTGGCATCGCTTCATCAATCATTATGAATTATCATGTTTTACTTAGTAGAGTGCATGCGACCTATAGTATATGAATGGAGCACATCATTGTTGAGCACCATGAAAAAAACGTTGATCGCCTACAAGCTGGGTAGGATGAATAACTTTGATTTTTCTAGCATTCTGAGCACTTTATTTTTTGAGAGGGTTTCGAGTCTTAACCCTAGTGTTGAGTTCCCTCCTCATACTCTATGGGATCTAGCCCAGACATGTTGGGTGGAGGTGATGTGGAGGTTAGGGGGAGGTATGGAACCCACTACTTTCCAACCTGACTTCTGGCATTGGTGGTAGCAACATATCA
The DNA here is from genome assembly GCA_001517045.1 of Pseudotsuga menziesii. NCBI lineage: Eukaryota > Viridiplantae > Streptophyta > Pinopsida > Pinales > Pinaceae > Pseudotsuga > Pseudotsuga menziesii. The sequence goes on from LPNX010354287.1 coordinate 435,844, forward strand.
TCGCCATATATGACTATCCATGTGCAATGATTGACTTCCATGGAGATCTAGACATGCCACTACGACTAGGGTTCGTATACGGAGATATAGGAAACATCCCATTTGTGTTTTTGAGTTATTTGATTTTTCTTGTATTTTTGATATATATGGAAATCAAAAACATGTTTTTGGTGGTATCAAGTACTGACATTAATTTTATGTGCGCAGACGTAGGTCCGCGATGATCAAATGGTTTCCCCTGACATCGACAGACATGGACACCAATCTATATTGGGATGGATGATCTACTCTTTCCCAAGAATGCCAGTTATTCAAGTAAATCTAAACTTCAATAGCGATAGGTTTTAGAGGATCCATCGAGACGGTAGGAAAAATATTATCCATGTTCCCTTCGGCATATATGCCATGAGTGCCTAACGGGATCACATGATCACCAACATTCTCACTTAAGGTCTTCCTAAAGTCATCACGCTCGATCCGTTTGAGCTCCAGGAGGAAGTAAGGTCAATGATGCATCTACTCTCAAGGTTATTCTGAACCAATCATAGATTCAAGATTTGCTTCATCTAAAGGAAAAATATCATCGATGCAATCATGCGAGCATGACGATGCAACCACCCAAGTAGGTAGTCCAAGAATATCCTCCTCTTCCATTTGTGAAGATGAAGGACTATGGTTTATAACATGATCAAGAGTATCTTGATGAACAATGTCCACTACAAACAATGACATTTCCATCCTAGTAGGTCTAGCATCTTCATCCAAAGTGCTTGGAGAAGGAATATATTAATCTTACACATTGATCTAGGGACTAAACATCAGTCTCATCAAAGATTAATCAACAAATAACTCATGAAATGGCATAATCTGTCTGCAAAATGGTAGCCACTCTGTATATTCAATAAAGAATGAATGATTACAATTACGATGTCATGCTACAAGCATGAATGAGTGAGTCTAGCTTAACTTGACTGTAAGCCATGGTTCACACTCAGTTAACCACTGATCCAAAACCCTAATTGATTCAACTAACCCTAACTGAAGTCGAAGTCCAATAAATGACTGAGTCTCAATTGAAAGAGATCAGACACATGTCACAACTCACCAACCATCAAGAGGTAGCACCACACTAACTCCAATGAACTCCAATGAGGTTAACTGAAGTTGAACTGCACATCAGAAGTTGGTGGAGGCGCCCTTGTTGACTCCAGTTCATTAAATAATCATTAAATAATATATTTAATGAGAGGGGGTGCCCTAACTAACTTGTTTAACTGATTGTAACCACTAGTTAGCAATTAGGTGCATTAATATCACTCAGATCACCCTCAGAGTGCTCTAGTTAGCCTCCCCGAGTGTAGGAGAAGGATAAGTTATCCTCCTTGACTTAAGGTAGGCGTGGGTGAGATTGGATGATGACATTTAATGCTCAACTGATGTCAATCAATGTCAATAATACTTAGGATAGTGGTTTAACTAGGCCAATTTGACCAAAAAGAGTGTGTATGGTGGTAAATGTCTCCAACACCCCCCCTTAATCTATACTCAGGAGGAGTTAGAAAACAAAAATGCATAAAAATGCTATGGCCCTGGAAACTAAGGCCATAGGTCACCCTGTATAATGCTGAAACTGAAACAATGCTAAAAAACAAACTAAGTGAGGAAAAGAGGGAAAACCCAGTGGGAGACCCCCCTCCCTCAAGCTGAACACTGAAAGTAGTTTGAATCAACATGATGAACTCACCCCCAATAGTGAATGGAGGTAAGTGAAATTATTTTCTGAAAAGCTCTTGGTGAAGATGTCTGCAATTTGCTCATCAGTCGGGCAGTATTGCAGAATGATGGTCTTGTCATGCACTAGCTCCCTTATGTGGTGTATGTGAATCTCTACATGATTGGTCCTATTCTTGGTAAATGGATCCATGGATATATTAATATCACTTTTATTGTCACAAAATAGGATAGTGGACAAAGTACTACCAATATCAAACTCTGAAAGAATGCCTTGCAACCAAACTGCTTGGATGCAAGCATTCACCGCTCCTCGATACTCGGCCTCTACTGAAGATAGTGCTATGGAAGCCTGCTTTTTTCTTGACCAGAAATTGGGGCCACAACCAAACATGAATACATATTTTTAATTAGACTTATGATCAATAGAATCACCCACCCAATCAGAATCTATGTATCCAACCAGCTCTAGCTCGGAGTCTGCAGCATAGTGAATGTCGTAGGTTTTGGTTCCCTGAATATACTGGAGGATCCTCTTGGCTGCCTTCCAATGAAGATCATGAGGCTGCTGCATGTATATTGATACAAAATTCATGGAATAACAAATATCATACCTAGAATGTGTCAAGTACAACAAGCTACCAATCGACTGTCAATAGATAGTGCAGTCCACGGGAGGTGTGCTTTTTCCTTCTTCAAGGCTGATCCCTGAAAAGAAAGGGAATGGTGCAGGCCTAAAATCAGCCATGTTAAAATTTAATAACATGTATGAAATGTATTTGGACTGAGTTACCATAATACCATCATAATTTTTCTCAATTTCGAGCCCCAAAAATTGTTTTAGAAGCCCCAAATCACTCATTTCAAAGGCATTATGGAGAGCAGTTTTGATGGATGAAATGGAGGAAACTGTGCTACCTGTGATCAGTAAGTCATCAAAATATAAAAAAATGATAAATATATGACCATCATACTGCTGTAAATACACATTTGGATCTGATCTACATCTATGAAATTTTTGTGAGAGAAGGAAGGAATCCATCTTGGAATACCACTCTCTTGGGGTCTGTTTTAACCCGTATAGTGACTTCTTAAGGTTGCAAACCAAAGATGGATCAGTGATTTATACCTAAAGATACTTCATGTATATCTCCTCATGAATATCTCCATGTATAAATACTGACTTAACATCCATGTGATGCACTTCCCAGTGCTTGGATGCTGAAATTGCCAAAACAAGGCGGATGGAGTCCATTTTTACAACCGGTGCAAAGGTCTCATGGTAGTCCACACCTTGGACCTGAGAGAAACCTTTTGACACCATCCTTGACTTATATTTGTATGTTCTTCCATTAGCATCAAACTTGGTTCGAAACACCCACTTTTATTGAACCAATTTCCTTCCCGGAGGAAGAGAGACTAGCTCCCAAGTAGTGTTTTTCTGAAGAGAATTCATGTCTTCATCCATGGCAACTTGCCATATCAGATCCTTCCGAGAATGATAGTAGGATTTAGGATCTGAAATAATCATCAAATAGAAAGTTTTAGACAGAAAATTATCATAATAAAAAAGCGCAATACCTGCTCTTTGGAAATCAGACCGGGTTCTCCTTGGATCATCCAGATTTCCAATGTTTTTTCCTGCGGAGGAGAGTGTTTGTCGGGCCCATGTAGGAAGATGATTTTTCACTTCAGGTTCTGATTCAACATCTGATGATTTTTTCACACTGATTTCAGAAATCATAGGATCCAAATTAGGGTCATCACCCCCAATCTCATCATCCAAATATTCAGTAGAATAGGAAGGAAATTCAGCAGTTTTCTCCTTCACTAGTTCCACCTCCTGAAGAGGCTCATCGAACTTGACACTTATCTCGATGATGATATGTTTGGTATTGATATCCATCAGCTTTAATCCTTTAGATTCATTAGGATACCCAATAAACATACATTTTATTCTTTGCGGTTGCAAAGCCCTTCTCTTATCAAGCGGAATCCAGGCCCATGCAGTGGACCCAAACACCTGTAGGTTCGACACATCCGGCTTGTGTCCGAAGTATGCTTCGAAAGGAGTATTTAATTTCATGGATGAGTGTGGAACCCTACTTTGAATTTATGCTATAGCATGCATGGCTTCAGCCCACAAATTTTCAGCAAGCTTCTTTGACTCCAACATACAAGTGGTCATCTCCTTGAGAGACCGATTCTTCCTTTCTGCTACTCCGTTTTGCTGGGGAGTGTAGGGAATTGAAAGTTGGAGATTAATACCACTTTGGGAGAATATGTATAGAAACTCATTACTGACATACTCCCCTCCATTATCAGATCTCAAGATCTCGATCTTAAGCCCAGAGGCATTTTCAATCAAGGCCTTCAATTCAGAAATTTTTTCACATACTTCTGATTTCTTTTTGAGAAAGAAAACCCATGTGTACCTTGAAAAATAATCAATAAAATTAAGGAAATACCTTGATCCATTCATGGATGTGACAAGAATTGGACCACTGATATCAGAATGTATCAGCCCCAATATGCATGTAGCTCAGTTTTCCTTCCCCTGATCGAACTTGTGCTCAAGGTCTTTTCCAATCACACAGCCCTTGCAAATTCCCGTGGTTGCCTTGATGACTGGGAGGCATTCAACCATGGAGTTTTCTGTAATTGCTGCAAATATTAGAAATTAAGATGGCCAAACCTCTCATGCCACATCCTACTAACCTCATTCCCATGAGTTAGCAGAGCGGTGGGCTTTGCATCCGCAATAAAGTGAGAGAACTCATAGGATTTTGCATGATGGTTTGCAAGGCCTTTAGAAATGAGTTTCTCGGATGAAATTTCTGTTATATCAACATCTTTTGGGCTGACAGAAACTCTCTTAGGTACTCTAGTATGTGTCATCTGATAGACACTAAGGAGATTTGATGCCAGAGATGGTACATACAATACATTTGAAAAGAAACCATTTTCAAGATCAACCGTACCTTGTCCTTCCGAAATGATGGTGGAGTCATCTCCCATGTGGATGGGGATGGATTTGCTGGTCTCCAAGGATGAAAAGGAGTCTCTTTTAGCCATCATTTGGTTCAAATATCCTGAATCAATCAAGAGTGCTTTAGACTTCGAAGTGCTTTCCATGATGGCATGACCTTTTTCATGCTGTGGGTTCTGATCATGCTGATCTCTCCTCTGAAAGATTTTTGGAAGATTGATGTGATTCCTCTTAAGGAGAGAGTTTGATTCATCAAGATTCTTCTTCATGTAGGCATGTTCAGGGTAAAATCCCTTTCCACTATAAGAACACTTGACTTTTTCCTTGCCATTGTGCCCTTTTCCTTTGTTCTTCCTTGAGCCGGAAGACTCATCATGTTGCTAATTTTCAACTCTAGGCTTGGGAGCATCAAATTTAGTTTTTTTATTCTTTTGCTGTTTTCCTTTACCCTTCAGATCTTTGGGCCCCGAGACATGGAGGGCTTGATCACGGGAAGATCTGATGATCCCCATCTGGACAAGCTTGTCATGTTCACTTGTTAGGGACTCAATGAAGGCATTGAGTGTAGGCATCTTCCATCTATGGGTTGTGAGCTTCCCCTCAAGGAATGTAGAAACAAAAATTGAATAATCAGCCTCAAGTTTGGAGAGTATGGAAATGATGAGCTGATCATCCTCCTTCTCCACTTTGCATTGCTTCAAGAGTAAAATAGTATGCTTGAACTTTGTGAAGAAATCATTTAGAGTCTCGAAATTGGAGGGTTGGAGAGACATGAGTTAATTTTCAAGCTGGTAAACCCTCAATTCATCATGCTTTCCATATAGAGTCTCCAATTTGTCCCATATTTCTTTTGGAGTCTTCAATCCCACAAGATGGAAGAGAATGTCTTGGGAAATAGAGAGGCACAAGAAACCAAAGGCTTCATCCTTCTTGTTCAAGAATCTTGATTTTTCTATGGTGGATCCAGGCTCATCTTTAGTGTCCATGATGACTCTAAAAAGTACTCTGGAGTGCAGTTGAATCTCCATATCACCTTTCCATGAGTGGAAATTGTATGGAGTCAAGAGATCTACTAAGGAGGCCATCTAGATGTGCTGGAGCGAATGATTCACCTGTAGAAACATGAAAATCAAAAAAGAAAGGGAAATGTAAGGTCGAACAGCCTGCACATTCTAGGATTTCATCACACCTAGCATAGTCAATCAAGCAAGCTTGATCAACAAGTTCTTTACTTGGGGTATTAAGTGGTAAGCCTTGGCTTCTAGTGCAATGCTGGATTTTTTAGCTGTTGCTCAATTTTCATGCAGAAATCTGTCAAAAATCTTGCTTTTGAGAGATAGAGCTTCGTAATGCCATAATCTCTGATACCATATTAATATTGCACATTGATCTAGGGACTAAACATCGGTCTCATCAAAGATTAATCAAAAAATAACTCATGAAATGGTGTAATCGGTCTACAAAATGGTAGCCACTCTGTATATTCAATAAAGAATGAATGATTACAATTACAATGTCATGCTACAAGCATGACTGAAGAGACAATTCAAATTCCTAAGGAGGTCATTCAAATTGAATGAGTGAGTCTAGCTTAACTTGACTGTAAGCCATGGTTCACACTCAGTTAACCACTGATCCAAAACCCTAATTGACTCAACTAACCCTAACTGAAGTCGAAGTGCAATAAATGTTTGAGTCTCAACTGAAAGAGATCAGACACATGTCACAGCTCACCAACCATAAAGAGGTAGCACTACACTGACTCCAATGAACCCTGATGAGGTTAACTAAAGTTGAATTGCACATCAGAAGTTGGTGGAGACGCCCCTGTTGACTCCAGTTCATTAAATAATCATTAAATAATATATTTAATGAGAGGAGGGACCATAACTGGCTTGTTTAACTGATTGTAACCACCAATTAGCAATTAGGTGCATTAATATCACTCAGATCACCCCCGGAGTGCTCCAGTTAGCCTCCCCAAATGTAGGAGAAGGATAAGTTAGACTCCTTGACTAAAGGTAGGCATGGGTGAGACTGGATGATGACATTTAATGCTCCACTGATGTCAATTAATGTCAATAATACTTAGGATAGTGGTTTAACTAGGCCAATTTGACCAAAAAGAGTGTGGATGGTGGTAAATGTCTCCAATAGAATATTCCAAGGGTCATCCAAATACATAGTGTGAAATGGGGCCGAACTCACAGGTGAGGAATCACTACTAGGAGTGGAACTAATAGCTAGAATTGGTGTTGGAATATTAAAAGTTCCTACCAATGATGGATATATTCCAATGCTAACATTCTCATTTTCCAGCTGAGAATTATCAATGACCTCAATAGTAGATCTTGACAATGCAAAAAAACTAAAATTATCAAACAACATCTGATCGATTGTCACAATCCAATCCTCAAAAGGGAAGCATGCTACTCGAAATATGGATGACACGATCACTTTCATAGTGTAAATCAAATTTCATCCCAGTAAAATATTGTAGTCAAGGGGTGCATCAACCACCTCAATTTTGACTGGAACGATCTTTCACCCAAACTAGAATTGAAGGGAGGGAATAATTCCATGCGACCTAAACAAACATCCATCAACTACAGTTAACGTAGTCATCTATTTGGACAACAATGGTGATCGAAGGCCTTTCCAACAATTCAGAGATGTCGTTGAGGTTGCAACACCTTCATTTACAACAATGCGTTTAATGGTGTTATTTAGACACTCCACATGGACTTGGAAATCCACATGGCAAGGAAAGCGAGGCTAGACCTCGCGAGATTCAAATCTAAATACCATGGAGGAATTAGGATCAACTGCCCCAAGAGAAGACAACAATTCTCTCCTCTGTGAATGAAAATTCTGAAGAAATTCAAGAGTTGACATCACATACGAAGTCTATCCGAATCCTTGACAATAAAATAATGTTGGGTGGATCGGGTATTAGTATTATCTCTTGAACGCTTTAGGAGTCCCTTAGGTATATGAGGTATAAGTTCAGGCTTATCAATCTACAAAGGAATTTCAGGAGGTGTAGGCTCCTTACCCATGTTGGGTTGTGAAGAACCACAATATTTTGAGCGATTCACACCATTATCAACTGACATCCTGTTGATGCAACCGTGACTACCTTCCTTTGCCAGTAGGTTTTGCACCCACCAAAATTGATTTGGGTGTCCACGGTCCTCGAAGCCATATTTTTATTATGAGGCAAAGGGTAAGTCAACACAACTAGGATCCATGCAATGTACTTTGAGGCATCTTCAATACGAGGTCACAAGTATGTGAGATAGTGTCCCCCACAAAGTTTGCAAGGGAATTTCACCTTCAGCTTAGGTTTATTGTCTCCCTTAGCATTATCCAAATCCTTGTCATCATTATGATTCTCCTTCCTATTCTAACCTCATTTATTATTTTTTCCCTTCTATTCCTTCCGGGATACCTGTTTCCTTTCTGGTTCAACGAATGCATTGAAAGCACATTCACGCCTGACTGGTTGGGAGTGGATGAGGCCATAGCCTGTCTGGTCACAAACTGGTTAATAAACAAATTTCACATTTTATTTGTAACATGGTCTATGACTTTGGTACTTTAGACAGCAATGCGATTGACATGTGGCCCAGGTTTGAAATTAGGGTAAAAGTTCGACTGTGGCATGTCAGGAATAATCTCATATAGAATCCCAGACTGAGCGTAAATCAAATCCAACTCTTGGGCCCTAAAGATAACATATTACCCATTAGTCGACACTCCAGATGTTGAAACATACTTTGCGATGTACGGTAATAAAAATTTAAGGAACCATTCACGTAGCGGGGATTTATCCCCAGATATGTGCAAAAGCACCAACCTTAGATCGCTGTGATCGTAAGGAAGAGTTTAATGGAAAAGAAAACAACAAGCTAAACTAATAATGGAAATAAAATATTTTTTAACATTTTTTTAACATATATCCGCTAAACTAAATTGATGCAAATAAATAAAAACACACCTCTTTTCCTGTAGTATGGGCCATCGTAGCTGTCCTCGGAAGTGGTTTTGCAACTCCATGGGTTGGTTCTCCAGATGTCTCCATGGAAAGTTGTCAAACGAGGAATGGATCCAATATGGATACTGAGGATGTCACAACGTACACCGTGGGAATGGTATGGAAATGAGACTGGTGGCAAGGGAGTATGTGAATACCTGAGAGCAAACATGTCATAACATACCCAAAAATGAAAATGAGAAAAAAAGGTGTTATGGGAGAGCCCTTCACAATGTATTTATAGTATGGTCCTAGGGTTTTTTGACCCAAGGTGGTGACCCATGGTATTTCCCTGTGGTTTTCTGACCCTTTCTATTTTTTAGGGTTTTTGACCCTTTTTGGGAGAGAGTGAGGGTAAACCATAGTAAATAATGATGTTTTGGACCATTTTTAGTGGAAATAAAATTGTGAAGGTCAAAAGTAAGGGAAACATGGTAGGAATATGATGTATGTATATGGTTTAGGCCATGTAAAGCTAGGTGGAAACTTTTTAGTGTTAACAAATTTCCCCCTTATGTGTGAGGGAAAGAGCTCATCATATGGACGATGGACATCATAGGATCATGGGAATAATGGTGACAACAATGGAGAGACTGGAGAGACTCATGGAGAAGTGGAGCTTCCTCATTTGAACCATGGTGGATTTTGGTTTTTTATTATGGGTTCTAAAAAATGGATGAGATACATATAATGCGTGACATGTATATGGATGAGGTGGGCATATCCCTGCTCATAACAATTTCAAAAGAATAAATAATGGGATAAAGGCTCAAAACATGGGAGTCGATCAATACATATACAAATGATGATACATAATGGTGGCCTCAATGGGAGGTTGAATACAATGCTGATCTAAAGAACTAATACATAGGAACAATGGAATTCTCATGGAATGCAATATCATCACAACTGATGCTTTGCTTAATCTGGAGGTGTACATATATATGGACTCAATGAATGAGATTTAGAATCTCTAAATGGGGGAATAAGGGTAGGGGGTATGGGGGACTCAAACTTCGTTCATTAAGAGTATGAAGGCAGGGTTGACCTGGCAGCAAATGAAACTAACTCAAGGGAGAGGGATCATAGCTGTAATATCGAGAAGATATCTACAAATGGGAAATACTGAGGGAAGTAACTAGAATAGTGATATCCATGGGATCCAAGGAAGACTCACTATAGAATACTCTGAACAAACGCAACCCAATGGGGGAAGATACCATACTATAATATCATATGTAGTGGCACCGAAAGACACTATTATTACACAATATCATGGATTTTTAGCGAAACCGAGAAAGTAAATGCTCGATGGTGTTTTCATTTTCAGAGAGCCTAAAAACAGGAAGAAGACTCCAATGTGGTCTCTTTTTCATATGTAGTCTCCTAATCTCAAAAAAGGATAAAAGTATACAAAGGAGAGCTCTCCCAACCTTTGGGGAAGGAAGAATTCTTTATCGTTGGTAGTCCAACTAGGACAGAAAAGGTTAATCCTATACTAACTAGATGATCGTTCAAATAATTTTACGGGCATGAATGAAACCAAGTTTGCTCGACAATATTTTCTTGATGATAGGGTTGGAAAAGAGATTAAAGACAACCCATAATGAGCTTTTTTGTAAAGTATGTTCCCAATGTCCAAGAAAGCATAAAAGGATACAAAGGGAAACATTGATAGCTAGAAGGTGCTAGTGTGATACTTTTCTTATCAAAGACTAGGCGATCCAGAAAAGGAAATAAACAAGGCCACATAGATGCCCTTTCAAATACTTTAATGAGTGTGAAAGGAACCAAGCATGCTCGACAATATTTTTATTCTTTTAGGAGTTAGAAAAGAGCCTAACAAAAACTCCATAATGGTAAATCAAGCAAGGGGGAAGTGTTCGATATATGGAAAGAGGCTATGTTGTGAACATGGCTGAGAGGAATAAATGTAGAACACTGATGGGGCCCCCTTACTTGAGGATGGATGGCAGTAAAATATGGCCAACTGTGCAATATGGATGGAATGGAGGGCTTATGAACATGCCAATACATACAATGGGAGATTCATGTGATAGCACACAAATCGAGGTGGATTCTAGAAAATGGACCAAAAACTTATTGTGAGAGAATGAGACGAGGGTCTCGTAAAAATATAGAGGACAAAAAACGAACCCGGTGGTGTGAACGGTTTCTCAAACGGAATCTAGATGACTTTGCGGTGCATGGAAGAAAAACTAGACCATATGGAGGCCTATAAGCAGTGGGGACCACATGACATGTGTCATTTTCAGTGGTCAATGCTGAGTTGGAGTGGAGGACCCCATAACTCAACTGCTGATTTCTTCCAACTGGACTGATGGTTTTTCGAGTCGTGACTTGCAGGTAAGAGCTCTTGTCGAACCCATCTTTTTCACTGGTTTAGTTTCTAGTTTTTCTCATCCTAGGGCTTATGCCGATCTTAGGGGGCTCGCAGGGATGGTTCATGCATTTCGAGGGAAAAGATGCGACCTAGGTCACTCATATCATGTTGAAAAGCATGACCCAGTTGCACTTGTCAGTGAGATAGACACAACCCAGTTCACACTTGTTTAGAAGGTATGAGTGACCCCATCGCTCCTGTTCGAGGTTTTGGAGCAACTTGGGTCACACAAAAGGGTTGAACAGGGGCGACTCATCCTGAGATGCATTTTTGTGCATAACTAGCCCTAAAAGGGACTGTGTGTATATGTTATAGCTGATTTTACCACTCCAAGTGAATCACACTTTATATGGCCTTCCCCTGTCCCTTTGTAGACTCCTTAGACCCCTTGGACCATTTTTTGTCCTTTGATGTTTCTTTGACCATCCCTATAAACATGTGAAAAATGATACATGCGACTTTTAATCCCTTAATCATGTATATACGTGGGTTTGACCACTAAAACCGTGTACATCAGGATGTGTACAAAATCCAAATCCTTTTGGAGTTTTCCTTGACATGGATCTGACTCACTTGACTCCTGACCTTCCTTATGCCTTGAGATTGCTCGGATTCGCCCTTTCATTACCCCTTTGAAAAGATATATAAGGAACTCTATGGTACATTGAAGGCACATGAGAGATTGGAGAGCAAAGAAACTATAGTCCATTGTTGCCAGAACTTATGCTTGAGTCTGCATCCCTTTGTCCCTTGGAGCACTTTTGTGTTCTTCCCAAGCTTGCCTTTTGCTTGTGAGATTTCTATCGAGAGATGGAGGATTGAGGTGGTGGAGGCCCAAGTGGGGGATTCATTTTCTCTGATTCACAAACGTGCTGACAGAGGTTGTATCCATTGTAATATTTGATTTTATATTAATAGAAATATCTTTTCCTGTCCAATAATGTATGTTTGAATGAATATTTTATCCATGGATGTTTTCAAATGCTTATACATTGTTGATTATATATGCTAGATTAGATCTAACACCAAGACATATAATATGCTTGTATTGTTTACTTGTTGTTGAAGAAGTATTCTATCAATTCAAGCTGAAGTTGGAAAGCTCAACGGGGATCTACTTTAACCGTCCGAAATAAGGTATGAGGTTTGATCCTTTAGTGTTAGATATTTAATTTCTATTGAATATTGGAAAGGATTGATTTATAGAGTCAAGTTGTCTGTTCTGGTACCCCAAGCCAGAGGAATTTCTCTCCATAACAGAATTGGTGACTCCACTGGGGAGTTCCTAGTAGTTGTCCTTTGGGGGTTTTCTATCAGCATTCAATGACTTTGAATTGCTCTTTCTCTCTTATTTTTGTGTCGAGTCTGGGGGCATGTTTTGCTGGTAGTGTCTGATTGGTGTGAAGTTTGTCTCAGCTTGTCTGTTTGCCTTGATTTTTATGCACCTTTCTTCCTGTAAGTGAGTTTTTAACTCACAGTCGCGTATACACGCGGTTTTCTTTGCAATTTCCACGTATACACGTGGGTTTACTGTGAACAGTCGTGTATGCCCTTAGTTTTTCCTTTTAGTGGAAGTTAAATGGTTGTTGGGTGAGTTGTGATGATTGCTGAGTCTCCTTTGATACTGTCGGAGTCTCTATACACCTCTGTTTCTGATCATAGATGTTTTTTTTAGGGTAATTTTTTTTTAAGAAGGTTCTTGTCATGGCATTTTCTATTTTTTGTTTGGGATTAGTGCATTAGATTTCTTTTACCTTAGTGCTTTGCTTGAGTGTTGCTTGAGTGTTCTTGCAGAGTCTGGGGGTTGTACAATCAATCTTTTGCTTTTTGTATCTCATTTTATTTCAAAAAATCCAAGAATATTTGCTTATCATCATGCATTGCATTTTGCATTTTGCATAGTACTTGCAATAGATTTGCTTTGGAGTATTAGTTAGTATTTCATGTAGGAAATATTGCATTCATCATTTGAAGAAAAATTGTGCATTTCACGTAGTAGCATACCCTATTTTCATGGACACAATGCATTTGCATTGATTGTTAGGTGTGCATTTTACTTCATGTTGTGTCATAACACCATTAGTTGCATGACCATATCCCTCTTTTGAGTAATAAAGCTAATTAAAATCAACGCTTAATTAAAATGAACTACACTCTTTTCTTTTATAGGGTGCACCAACAAGATTAGGTTTTAGGGTCTTGGAATAGTTCATTGTGAGTAAATTCTCCAAGACCACTAAACAACATGTATGTGTCTGTCCAGGTGAGTGTGTGAAATCCTTGGTATAACCAGTGTTTCTCAGGATCCTCCTCTCAAAAGGGAGTTAAGCATGAGGCAGTGTGAGCAATTATTGATTGGGATGACCCCTAGTCATAACTGAGTAGCACCGGAGATATTTCCAGGATTGTATTTGTATCTAAGGTCTCTTTCAAGAGTTTCAGGCTTTGCTACCCTGCCCATATGGTCAATCTCGCCTGCGACTGTCCACCTGAGCATTGATTATATTGAGGTGACCTTAGTGGCCTTACCTAGTATATCGAGGGGGTGCTTTGCAGGGGTTATTCTGTAGTTGTCCTGGCCTAGTTGGGGTCGGATAGCACAGTCGCTTTATGCGTTGAAGCTGAGGGCCACAATAATTGGTTACGTACCTCCGCTTATTGTGTATGGGAGTCTCAAGCCTCTCCTGGGTGAGACATACCTGCTTCATTCAGGAGCTCACTTATCCTACCCTTTATTTCTTGCATTTGGCTTTAGATTTTATTGGTGATTGCTCTGTGCATGATAGCTTTCCTAGGGTTTGCGTAGATAGAGAGTCTTTTCTATTTTTTGAGTCATTGTAGATTCGGGTGCGGCTCCTCGCCGTTCTTGTCGTTTAGTAGGACTTTTGCCTTCTACATCTCCTCCTCCTTTAGGAGAGAGAAATAGATAGTCCAGGCAGACTACTTTGCACATTGATTCACACACCATGGGAGACCATATAGAAGGTATTCCTGAACCACCTTCTCCCATTCATGTGGAAGATGGGGAGTTTACTCCTACCTATGATCCTTCACCCAACTTGACTGAGTTAGGTCCTGTGATTTCTAAGATAGGAACCTTACATGATAGACCTACTCACTCAAGAGTTGATTCCCCATTGATGCATTACCGGTATAGAATGCTGGAGGATGTAGAGACTCATTTTGAACCCGCCAGCACTAGTTATGGTAATTATGCTATGTCTGGTTTTCCCACACATGATTTGGCATTTCTTGTCGAATCTGAGTTTGAGCCTAACACTAAGCCTAGCGGCACTCTCATTCCTTACCATGCAGAGAGGTTTGGGAGCACTAGTCACATTGCACCTTCCATCCCGGTGGTGGAAGTTACATCACACATTCCTCCTAGGTCTAGGGTTAGTGATCCTATCAGGATACCAGATCCGAGACGAGTGACTATAGTGAATAGTATGTACTTAATTACACACATCCCTTAATCCTCTGTCCCTAGTTCTTTGAATGTTCACCCTCCACCTCCTTCAAGTGGTCCTTCAGGCCGAAACATTGCTACGAGTTATGTCTGTACTGCAGTTACTAGACCGGTTGTGTCTCAACTTCATGTACCGCCCGTTGTTTCGGGAGGTCATGCTCATACTTCTAGAGGTCACATTCCTACTTCTAGAATGTATATTCCTACTTCTAGAGCATATGTTCCTACTTACGAAGAGTCTCATGGGACATCTCATGCAATGACTTATGGACCCTATTATGGGACGCAGTATGGACAGGGTTCTTCACCTTATGGGGGCGGGTATCAACAACCTACTTACTCTCCAAATTACACCTTTATAGCTCCTAATAGTCAAGGTCCACCACACTATGGTGCTTCCATGCCACCCTATTTAGGTCAAATGAGAGGAGGGAACTATGGCCAAGGCCATGGTGGTAATCAGACCTATGTGAATTAGAACTATCAGGGAGTGGTCCATAGACCTCATTATCCTAGGCTCCCTTTCCTCGTGACATTGAATCTTCCTGAATTGTTGAGATTGACGAACGATCCTGTAGCTCATGACCCGGCTTGTCCGGCTATCCCTACTAAGCTTGCCTTGGACATACCTAAGTTCGAGGGCAAACCGGGAGAGGATTCGAGCGAACATGTTACTACCTTTCACCTATGGTGCTCTTCAAATTCCTTACACCAGGACTCCATCCGTTTAAGGCTATTTCAACGCACCCTTATAGGGCCTGCTACAAAATGGTATATAGAGCTACCTAAGGGGGCATTCGCTTTGTTCGATGACCTAGTGATGACTTTTCTTAACCACTTCTAGCTACTAGTGCGTTATGATGTTGGTACTGAACTCTTATCGACATTTTGTTAGGATAAAGCCCCACATATCTTGGATCATATCCAAGAGTGTCGTAGACGAAAGAGGTTAATTAAAGCCTTTATACCACTGGAATTCCTTCTCGAATGGTTCCTTAAGTCATTATTTCCATATATAGCGAAGGATGTTTCTACATCTGGAGTGTAGAATCAGGAACAAGCAATTTTTAGGACGCAGGAACTGGACTTGATTTATGCTCAGTTCGGTTTGTTATATGAGATTATTCCCAATGCTCCACGTTCTAGTTTCGACCCCAAAGTCAAACCTGGACCACATGCCAATGGCATTGTTGGTTGTGCAAGTGCTAAACCTACACATTCAGTTGCAAAACAAGTTAGTCAATTGTCAATCAACCAATCTGCTTTAGGACAAGCCATGGCTTCGTCTCAACCCACCCAAACGGCAAGTGTACTTTTGGTGCAATCGTCGGACTAGAAGGGTAACCAGCAACCTGGATGAAATAGAAAGAAGGGTAAGAATAATCATAAGGGTGGGAATAAGAATGATAATGCTAATAATAATGACAAGAACGCCCGTAATGCTGGGGGAAACAAGCAAGCTAAATGTAAGGTTAAGTTCCCTTGCAAGTTATGTAAGGACAATCACCTCACTTACTTGTGCCCTCGTATCGATGAAGCCTCAAGATTCTTGGCAAAGGGCCCAGCTGTGCTAACTAACTTTTTACCTCATAATTAAAATATGAACTCAAGGACCCATGATCAGTCTGGTGGTGATCAAGATTCGTCGGAGGGTAGTGGTCATGGTTGCATTAACATGGTATGTGCTGCGAAAGTTGTGACCCATGTGAAGGACTATGGTTCGTCACAACCCAGCCCAGGAAAGGAACCTGATCCACCAGGGTCTCCTTTGCATATTGAGAAACCTGTGGATAAACCTGAAGCTGCACCTCGCATTCCTAAGGGAGTCCTTAAGCGTTCGGGGCACAATCCTATTGCCCGAGCCGCCCAACACTATTCAGTTGTCGAGGATTTGGGCCATACTCCTTGTGCAATGTCTACATTGGAAGTGATTCAGAGTTGTCCTTCGCAAAGGAAGGCTTTGCTTTCTGCCCTTGGTGTGAATGATGATGATTCTCCCTCCGTGATTAAATTTTAAACTGCAGGACTTCAACCTTTCTTGCCTTACTATGTGTCTCTTTTGATTCACATAGAATGTCTTAATATGACCGTCAAGCACACTGTGATTAATGAAGGCACTTCCGCTTCTGTGATGTCTTTATCATGTTGGAAGGGTTTAGGTTCCCTTGAGATGTCTAAATCAGTGACCATGTTAACTGTGTTCAATGGGAGATCATTTAGGCCACATGGAATCCTCCCTTCCCTTAAGGTCCGTTTGGGAGGGAAGACTGTTGCAATAGAGGTCAAGGTGGTTGATGCGCCCCTTGACTACAATCTCTTGCTGGGTAGGAATTGGATGTATAGTATGTAAGTCATTGCTTCTTCCCTATTTCATGTTGTATTCTTTCCATTTAATGGGAAGATAGTCACGATTGATCAAATGAAATTTAAGAATCCATCTGTTACCGCATCTTCGGGATCTTCGATCCCGATCGTTAAACAATCTTAGCCGGCAACTGGGAGTGTGGGTGTAGGCATGTATCCATCCGTTATGGGAGGCTTTAGTTGTCCTACACCGGTCCTTATGATAGGGTCTAGTTTCAGTGAGGCTTTGACATCTATGAGATTGGTGTCTTTTCACATGAGTCATACGGAAGATCCTTGGATTCTTCCTACACTGAGTACTTCGAGTGATCCCATTGTGACGGACGTGCCATTGCCTGCAACTATGATAGCTTATCAAGCTAATCTTAAGTATGTTGTAGAGTCAAGTCCTTCCTCTTCGTGGAAGGAGGAGGACCCTTATGTACTGCCGGCATGGGCAGTATAGTCTTCTCACATGCACGACTGCCTTGATATGGTTTTCCCTTTAGATGAAGCGATTATTGAGGCTATGTCGAGAGTTGAGCCACCATGGGAGGAACTCCATCATAGATCTTACTTTCTTCTCAAGCTTGACCGCTTGGAGCGTGAGGACTTTAGGGAGGTTCTTAGTGAGAGATTTGGTAGTCCTATGGTTCCATTAAGCTCTCCTAGTCCAATGGTTGATGGAAACATGGCAAACATATCTTCCATGATTCCTATCAATATCTCTTGCGATCCTGGCAGGATAGAGAATGTCTATATTAGGGCGGAATGTTCCCATGCTGAGATTCAAGAATACAACGAGCTATTTAAATAATTCTGTGATATATTTGCTTGGTATTATGACAAAATGCCAGGTATCAACCCTCGTATTGTCTAACATGAGATTAAGACTTGTCTCAATGCTAAGCCTGTTCAGAAACGCTTGCATGCGGTGAATCCTAGGAAAGCACCTGCGATTAAGGAAGAGATAGAGAAACTGTTGAAAGACGATTTTATCTATCTCGTTCCCTTGACAGAGTGGGTTTCAAACCCCTTTTCAATGGATAAGAAGCAGGGAGCGATCCACATATGTACTGATTTTTGTGATTTGAATCGTGCCTATCCTAAGGACAATTTCCCCACACCATTTATTGATCAGATTTTGGATGAGTGTGCGGGTAGCGAGGTTTTTTTCTTTATGGATGGCTTTTCTAGATATAATCAGATACAAATTAAACCTGAGGACCAACATAAGACTGCATTTAGTTGTCCTTGGGGAACGTTTTCATATCAAAAAATGCCTTTTGGCCTTAAGAACGCCGGAGCTACTTTTCAGCGGGTGATGAACTTGATCTTCCACAATCTCAAGTCAATTATCGAAGTATTTTTGGATGACCTTGCTGCTCATTCTCGCATGAGAATGCGTCATTCCTATCACTTGAGAATGGTATTCGAAAGATGCCGACACTATTTGGTTAGGTTAAATCCTCATAAGTGCATATTTTGTGTGAAGTCAGGTCGCTTGTTAGGATTCATCGTTTCTAAAGAGGGTATAAGAGTCAACCCTTTGAAGGTTGAGGAAATACTTCAGTTGTCTCCCCCGAAGAATATTCATCATCTTCAATGTTTGCAAGGAATGGTAAACTTCTTATGAAGATTTGTGGTCAGTTTTTCCAATTTGACTAGAGGCTTCATGCGTCTATTGAAGAAGGACACCACCTTTTGTTGGGATGAGTGAGCCCAGGAGTCCTTTGATGCACTCAAGAGATCCCTAGCATCAGCCTCAGTGATTAGTCCCCCATACTATAGCCGTGATTTTCTACTTTATGTGGCCGCGTCCATGGAGACGATTGGTATGGTTTTGGTTCAAGAGGATGAGGAGCTCCAAGAGAATGTCATATATTAACTGAGCTGGAACCTTATTGACGCAGAGATTCGTTATTCTCATGTCGAGAATCTTGCTTTAGCTACCGTACATGCGGTTCAATGGTTGAGACATTATATTCTCCTTCGCAAGACCTTAGTTGTATCCCATGTCAATCCATTTCAATTCATCCTCACTTGAAGGATGATTGGGGGAAAATATAATAAATGGATTGTCATCCTGCAAGAATTCGATCTTGAATTTGTTTCGGAAAAATCGAAGAAGTATTTAATTTTTGCAGAGCTTATATTGGATTTCCCAAGTGAGGGCAAGGAGTTGGTTTGTGAAGATACGTTTGTCGATGAACACATCTTCTTAATCTCAACTTTAGACCCATGGGATAGGGATATCATTATATATTTACAAACATTGAAGGTCCCTACTCACCTCTCACGGGATGAACAACGACGATTACATCACGTGTCTAAGAATTACCTCATAGTGGGTAACACTTTGTACCACCGTGGGGTAGATTCCATTTTACAACATTGTTTAACTCATGAAGAGGCTGAGGTAGTGCTCGATGATTTCCACGGAGGGGCGTGTGGTGGTCATTTATCTGGGCTTTCTACAGCCAAAAAATATTACGAGCGAGTTATTTCTAGCCATCGATCTTAAGGATTTTGTAGTTGCAGTCAAGAGGTGCCACCCTTGCCAGGTGTTTGCATGTAATATGCGCTCGAAACCTGCCCCGTTACATCCCATCATCACCATCGGTCCCTTCACTAAGTGGGGGATTGATTTTATGGATTGCAACCTAGCTTAAGCTGGGGGGCATCATCATATCATAGTGGCTATTGATTACTTCATGAAATGGGCTGAGGCTATGCCTATAGTTAAATCCGATGGTGAGATAGCCGCACACTTCGTATTCAACCAGATTATTACTCGGTTCAGAATTTTGAAAGAGCTTGTCACTGACCATGGCTTGCACTTTCAGAATCGTATGATGGAAGAGTTGGAATCAAAGTTAGGGTACAAGCAAGAGAATTCCTCCTCTTACTAACCTCAAGCAAATGGACAGGTAGAAGTAGTGAATAAATCACTCAAATCCATTCTCCAACGAACCATCACACAGAGCAAGAATAATTAGCACATCATGTTATATCCTGCTTTGTTTGCATATAGAACCACTGTTAATATTGCCATGGGTTTTTCTCCATATCAACTTGTACATGGAGTGGAGTCGATATTTCCGGTTAAATGTGAGATTCCTTCTTTGAAGCTAGCTATAGAACTCTTAGTAGACACTTCACCATTGGAGGAGCGTTTGTTCCACCTTAAGCAACTTGATGAGCAGCGTTGAGATGCCTTGGTGGCTCTAGAAGTAAATAAACGTCACGTAAAGTTCCAGTACGATAAGTCTGTTTGTCCAAGAAGGTTTAGTGAGGGAGACTTGGTCCTTTTGTGGGATCAACCGAAAGAACCCTTGGGGGTAGGAAAGTTTAACCCCATGTGGGGTGGTCCTTATGTCATCAAACGTGTGTTAGAGAAGGGTGCTTATAAGTTAGTGTATTATGAGGGAACAACCTTGGCGGAGCCTAGAAATGGGATCTATCTCAAGAAGTACTATGCATGATTCTTGGCTAAGGCTGGTTATTGTATATTATTGTACAGTTTTGCATAGTTAGGTCTTTTTCGTATAGTGATCGGGTTTGTGATTAGTTTCCATTTCTTTTGGCAGATGTCAATGGAATCTTCCACCTACATAGGATTCATGGATGGTGTGAGCTGTCACACTCAACACTCAGCCTCTGCTGCTTGGGTGATTTATACTCCTATGGGTCAGGTACTATCTTTAGGAGGCGTATGTTTGCGGCCATCTTCCAACAATGTTGCTGAATATAGTGCCGTTATTGAGCTTCTACGGGATGCCATTTCACATGGCGTTCTCTCTCTTGAGGTACGTCTTGATTTGGAGTTAGTAGTGTCTTAGCTTAATGGTTTGTACCATGTTAGAGATTCGACGTTATTAAGAATATTCTTACGTGTGAGATTATTAGAACGACAATTTGACAGTATAACATACATACACATTCCAAGAATTAATAATCAAGTTGCTGACTCATATGCTAATTACGTGTTAGATTGGCATTTGTTTCATACACAATAAATTCATCACAAACACAATTTTTACACGTAAATAAATAAACCGATCACCATAAAACTTTTTATATAACATCCAAAATGTGGTAATACATAGTGTCATGATACAAAAATGGGGCTCTCAAGTCACCAACATATAATACACGGTAGTACAAAATGTATAGATTCTCAGGTATCTAATCCTATGGAGGAGGAGGGGGGTTGTGATCATGGAAGGTCACTATGGCTCTAGCTAGCCATTGGAATAATCACACCCATGCTCGTGGTACACCCACCACTTGGTGCTACACAGCCTCAGGCAAGTTCTGGACTTGCGCCATGGGAACCCTGTGTGTCAGCCTCACAAAATTGGTATGAATGCTCTGGAGTGTCCACTCCGTATCCACACCCATGATATCATCTCCTCTTCCCCTCCGTCTGTGATGAGGGAAGCCTTCCGGCCACTGTGGTCCCACATCTGCACACAAATGGTAGATGTCACTATGTATTGTCATGCAAAAATATGTCTTTTGATTCCATATAATTAGAAAACACAAAAAAATTAAATATCTCAAAATTTTTAAAAAGAGGGTCAAGATTCGTTACCTATATCGCCATATGTCGATCCTGGTGGTAGCGACATGTCTGGGTCCCCCCAAAAATATATCCCCGCATAGGGGTAGTCATCGATGGCAAATATCTATCGTTTCAACCATAGAAAGAAATCAACTGGATAGGGGTTGGCCACCCTACCTCCCCCCAGTCTGTGCATCGCATCTGCCCAACGCCATTGGGCCAGATCTCGAACCCCGTGAAGAGGAACGTCAACTCTGGGGCTCAATCCTGGAACATGCTCGAAGAAAAATGTGCTCAATATACTGCTGAACCTGAAGTTCCACACTCTGCCTGCCTTACACTCACTGAGCTGATGTTTCATGTTGCTCAGTAGTGTAGTACTCTAGTCATAAATCGTGGGTCTCATGCACTCCACTGCATAGAACATCAGAGGTAACGAGGCCTGGTGGAGTGATGCCAAGCCTGCTATCCTGCCCAATGTCAATAGTATGAACTTTAGGTCCAGCACTTGTATAGCATTGGTAGGGACCTGACTCCCCACCTTCTCTATGTCTAGATAGCAGTACACCGCAATGTACTCATCGATAGTCAGGCCACCTCCTGGCCCACCACGAGAATGAAGGTTCACTACTTCCCCCCGTCAGGAAAGCCCAGTAATGAAGTATATGTCCTCCACCTCTATAGTGAGGGACATCCCATCTATCTCGAAGGACTCAGAGTCTGGATCTCAGTAATCCACCAGCATCTGCAATAGTCTTGGTTTGTCCCTCAAGCCACCAAGACACCAAAACTTATAGAGTCCACATGCACATAGAGCTTCTTGAGAAATTAGATCGGCCCTTACTGCCTCCTCTACCTCACCATGTTCACACTCTCTCCATTCTAGGACCATCCTAAACAAAAAATTACAAGTTTTCCCATTAGATTACTTGAAAAATCTCACGCGCGGCCACATACGCGACTGTTTTCCAAACAGCCGCATATGTATGCGGGTTCGAGGGCATTTTTCACGTATATCCAGCCCTATACGTAGAAAAATCCTCGATTTCCACATGAGCCGCAGGGCCCTTTTTAGTGTGGCCTAGAAACCTCAAATGACCATGGAATTTGATAAAAATTGCATCAAAATGAAAGAGAAGGGCATGGGTAAGTACCTGGAAGAAACGGTAGTGGATTCCGCCGGCTGGATCTCCTGGAATTCGCTGTTGAAAATATAAGCTCAATTGGGTAAAAATTTCAAATGTTTTATAATATTTTGAATTGTTTACTATTTATAGAAAATTTTCAAAATTTTGAAAATTTTTACCCCCTTTCCTATAGTTTCGATAATTTCTAATCATTTTGGACCATTTTTGACCTAACCCATGATGTAGGAGGCCTTTTTCAGTGTTGTTTCAGCCGTTGGATTGACCTGTTAGTGCCGATCTCATGTATCATGTCTAAACTGGCATATAGGTCAGGTTTCATCATCGTTTTCATTTTGCATGACCTTATGACCGTTTCATCATTACCTTAGGTACGAACCCACTCTATTATGTCACGGAACCTTCTTGCTGTTTTAGAAGTGGCATGGTATGAGTGGTAGAGCTTGACTTTACATGGGTACCCTAGTTAGTGCCTTATTTGCATTTGGTGCCCATGTTGACGTTTTGACCTTTAGGGTGTGGGAGTAATTTGTATAGTACTTCCATGACATTTCACAAGAGCCTCATACTCCTCTTGATTTTTTGCTAGCCTATTTACCTTAGGACTCCCCTTATGTCAAGTTGTAATTGCATTAGCATGAGATTTTCCTGCCTTATTGAGCTTTATGTTGGATTTCCTGACATTGCGCTTCAGCCATATAGCCCGAGCTTGTCTCATGTCTAGCCATGCAGAGCCATTTTATATATCCTTTGCAGCTTGATTCCCTATTTTACCAAGAGGGGATTTCCCCACAAGTGTCGATATCCTACACATGTATCCTTGCATTGAGCATAAGTATGTTCCATTGCTTGGAACTAGTTTGTTTTCCCTTATGACACTCATCTCCTCCTAGTCTGTAACTATAAAGCAATTTTATTCCTTTTCAAGCTTTTTAAATATTTGAAAAAGTCCAAAAAAAATAAAAAAACCAAAAATCTGGACAAGGAAAGATGTTATCTTTGGTAGCTGTCGAGTCATGTCACCTTCGAACAGAGCACTGTATATCACATCCATTGGTTGGGTTTATAGTTTGACTTTAGGAGTTGTACGCATTTATCTGAGCTTATCTCCACTGACTGGTTAAGCTTATAGTCCCCATGGAGCCTCTGTCGATGCCTCCTATGTCGTAGAGATGTCTCAGTTTGTATATCGAGTCTATGGTGCCTTTATCAGTCACCATTTGTCGTTATGCTCTTGTTCGAAGGAATTTGAAGCCTGAGTCGAACATTCCTCAGTTATATTGACTATGCATGTCGGCCATTCCTGGTACAGATACTGGTTCATGCACCTTATGATCGAGTCCTTCCACATTATATAGCTTTGCTGAGTACCTCGTGTTGGATGATGGGGGATGCCTTAATGCCCTCCTTCTAGTGGATTTCATCCCATCGACTTTAGATCATTTATTCTGGGATTGGAATCTAGAGTCATTTTGAGTGCCTTGAGACTTGCAGTCATCAGTGGCAAGTTCTCTCACCATCGACAGTCTTTGGGAATAGATCAATGTCCCCTGATCGATGGATTCTCTCAAGTGTTTGATCTCAACACATTTATTCACACTTGTTAGTTTTCACTCTAGTACCTTGATTCCCATTTTCATTGTCGGTGAGTAATCTCGTGTCTATTAACGGTATACATCAATGACTGGTAATTAGACGATGGACTACTATGTTCGACCTCGACACCTCTATTCACATTTTAGGACATGTACTCATAGCAGTTTGTGTAGAAGACCTTTCAAATTGGTGTCATCTCTTATATGCTACCTCCTTGATCATGCCAGTGTTCATGAGATTTCATCTCTCGTGACTTGATTCCAGTATATGTTAGACATTTCCAGCTCTTATGGAGATCTTGATCTATTATATCTTCAGTCATTATGGAGATCATGGTCCTTTGTATATCTTCATCATGAAGATTCTAATCTATGTATATTTTACGTGGCAATGACCACTTATGTGATATTTTGTATCATGTCTATTCATGGCCATTGTACTCTTATGTATCCCAGACTGCTATATGTATTTGTAGTATGTGCAGAGTTGTATCAGTGTACTATGCTGATTGGGTGGCTGGTCTTCCATTTGGGATTCTTCATCACTCCACTTCTGGGATGGATTTATAATGTATTTCAACCATCGTATGACCCCTCTAACCTCTGTTGGGGCGCATACTCCATGTTGGGTAACTCCGCGGTTAATTAGAAAATTTGTGAGCGGAGCTATGGGCCAAAACAGTCTTAGGGGTGTCAGGGTAATTCAAAACCCTCTTTTTTGTAATAAACTCGTGGTTTAAATCCAGGGTTTAGGGTTTTTGGGTGCCCATGGTTTAAGACCATGGTTTTGTAAAAATGCGCAGTATAAATAAGCGCCGCTGTAAAGAAGAAAGGTTAGGCTTTTTGATGTAAAGAAAGATAAGGCGAAGTAAGGTTGGTTTTTGTAAGGAAAGGATAAGTCCCAGCTGTGTGCGTGGATGACCTCTGCAGCTGTGTGTGCAGAGGGTTTTTGTAAGAAAAGGAAGAAAGATCTGTAGCTATGTGTGCGGCTGTGAAGGACTGAAGGGATCTGCAGCTGAGTGCGCAGATCAACTGTGGTTTTGAGGAAAGAGGAATAAAACGCATTTTGTGGACGTAGCCCCTACACTGGGGGTGAACCACGTTATATTTGGTGTCGTGGTTTTATTGTGTTTTTTCTGCTTCTGTTATTTTCATGCATTAAACTGAATACATCTAATAACATAAGATCACTGCTAGTAATAAGCTTCGTTGTGAATTCCCCGTAGTGGGTTATGCAAGTTTAGTTTGTTTATTGTGCTGCAAAGTCATATGTGAATGAATGATAAATTTACAAGCGTCGATTAATAATTGCTTTTAAAGGCTAAGGTATAGTAATACCCCTCTCTGCATGCAGAAACCTGATTCTGCGGCACCTCATTGCTGTTTTGGGTGAGACTGCAACCTGCGCGTAGGTTGTTGCCAAAAGGGCCAACACGGTGGGTCTTTTGTTGGTGCGACGCATAAGAATTAACTCGGGTCTGCCCTATTGCCCAACAAATTGGTTCCGTTGCCGGGACTTGAACCCGGGTCTCTCGGGTGAGAGCCGAGTATCCTAGCCTCACACATTAGGGGGCATCTATTATATCTGAATTTACCACTCCTGGTGAATCACACTTTGTATGGCCTTCCCCTGTCTCTCTGCAGACTCCTTAGACCCCTTGGACTATTTTTTGTCCTTTGATGTTTCCTTGACCGTCCCTAAAAACATGTGAAAAATGATACATGCATTTTTTAATCCCTTAATCAAGTATATACGTGGGTTTGACCACTAAAACCACGTACATCGGGATGTGTACAAAATCCAAATCCTTTTGGAGTTTTCCTTGACATGGATCCGACTCACTTGACTCTTGGCCTTCCCTATGCCTTGACATCGCTCAGATTCGCCCTTTCATTACCCCTTTGAAAAGATATATAAGGAACTCTATGGTACATTGAAGGCACATGAGAGATTGGATAGAAAAGAAACTATAGTCCATTGTTGCCGGAACTTATGCTTGAGTCTGCATCCCTTTGTCCCTTGGGGCACTTTTGTGTTCTTCCCAAGCTTACCTTTTGCTTGTGAGCTTGCTATCGAGAGATGGAGGATTGAGGTGGTGGAGGCCCAAGTGGGGGATTTAGTTTCTACGATTCGCAGACGTGTCGATAGAGGTTGTATCCATTGTAATCTCTGATTTTATATTAATAGAAATATCTTTTCCTGTCCAATAATGTATGTTTGAATGAATATTTTTATCCATGGATGTTTTCAAATGCTTATACATTGTTGATTATATATGCTAGAATAGATCTAACAACAAGATATATAGTATGCTTGTATTGTTTACTTGTTGTTGAGGAAGTAATCTATCAATTCAAGTTGAAGTTGGAAAGCTCAATGGGGATCTACTTCAACCGTCCGGAATAAGGTATGAGGTCTGATACTTTAGTGTTAGATATTTAATTTCTATTGCATATTGGAATGATTGATTTCTGGAGTCAAGCTGTCTGTTGTGGTACCCCAAGCCATAGGAATTTCTCTCCGTAATAGTATGTGCAGGACTCCACAGGTGGCATAGAGAGAGAGAGATATTGGGAACCTCCGATATGAGGTATGAGATGATCCGACAGTTCAGGATATGTTCACTCGTTGTGGGTTATGGAAATACTTCCGATATCGCTCATGCATTCATCAAAGATGTTGCTGGACAAGCTGGTGAGATTCTGGGAATGGGATGCTGAGTGTTTTATCATCCAGGAGGAGTGGATCGATATCACACACCTCAATATCTATTTTCTGACTGGGTCTGATCAGTGACACTACGCCGAAACTCACACATGGGGTGTTAGTGGATGACCTCTGCTAGAGGCATTGCTATGCATTTGTGACAGTGCACTCATCGTACATACTGGTGTGTGACATCGAGAGTCTTGTGACTTAGGATGTGGCAAAAATGGTGCTACAGATATTGGGGTAATTGGGACCTCATAATATCTCAAGTAGTCAGCTCCAAATTGTGGAGCATGTGTTGAGGGGCACCTACTTTGGGTGGGACCAGATGTACTTGACACAGCTTCGGTGTGAGCTGAACCATGCCAGTTTAGTGGGAGGGTATTTTTGTTTCCCCTTGTTCTTATGCTCATTCTTTTTTGAGCAACTCCCTACTCTACAACTGCATATAACAGTGCATGAGGGGGGACCTTGCGAGCCTCACATGAGGAGGTGGAGCGAGATGATGATAAGGGAGGGAGGCAGTTTAGTGCGTCAATTATTCACCCGTGAGATATTTGCACAATGGCGGAAGGTGCCAGTCCTTATAGAGGACTATCCATATGCTGGCATGGATTATCAGGGATATCCTAACATGGCTCGACCTCCAGGACAAGCCTAGGGACCTCATGGTACATATACATGATGCTTTATGTGGTTGCATTATAGTTTACTAGCTTAGTGGTAGCCATTTTCTGTGTGTAATAGATACTGATGAGATACTATGTGTATGTGCAGACATCAGACCACACCCTCTAGCAGGCTATCAGAGGTAGAGCGGTAGAGTTGAGGGGTTATATCCACCCACTCATGGGCACAGAAGGCACTAAAGTACACTGGAATTACTTCGTCTCGACATTAAGTGTTTACTGGATGGGGTCACTGACGACAGCTCGTAGTACCTTAACGATGATATGATATCCACATGCTACCATGCTCCTCCATTGGGGATCCCCTTGATGAGGAGGATTGCAGTCACTGCTAAGTATGTCAGAGCAGCGACATAGTGTGATGTGCCGATGGAGGAGGAGGAGGAGGAGGAGGACTCTGATGAGGAGGAAACAGACCTAGAGTATAAGGAGGAGAACTCCGAATCTCACTAGCAGCTAGTGATGTTGCCCCTAGTGTAGTGGTGCACTAGGATTTTTGTATGATATGTATGCTCAGCCGAGAAAGTTTGTGGAGCTTCTCATTTTGTAGTGAATGTTATGACATGATATATATATGCACATGGATTCACTTTTTATGTGTTTTTTTTATGAGTCTTTTTTATGATGATGCCTATATGATATATATGACATATGTATGCATGATGTAGTTTTATTTCCTATATGCAATGATTAATGTGCCACTCTAGAACGTCATTATCCATTTGGTCTGCTACACTATTGAGACTTCTGGGAACATGCATGAATCTAATGGATTCAAATGTCTAACCAAATGTCTAATATGTAGGAAATTTATAAAGAGATAAGGATTATGTACTCGATAACAGTCATTCAACTGGGAGACAAGTAGTTGGGAGTGGAGAAAGACATCAAGGTGACAAATACCCAAGTGGAGGAAAGTGGTCAAGAGACCCGCAACACCATCGTACTCATCCTGGTTGTTGGTAGCAATGCCAACACACATTCTATCGATATGGTTCAACTCATGTGACATCGACTAAATGACCCATGTAGCCGAAGCAAGATTAAGAGACCATCTACTTGCTCCGTTAGTGAACCCAATGTAGCGATGCAAGGTAGGATCCATTGGGAGAAACCAAAAAAACAAACTGTATGACTCATGACAAGAATGGTGTACAACAAAAAAGAGAAAAAATATGACACATGGGTATGGCATGGTGAACGACTTCAGGAATAGAACCTATTGAGGTAGATCCTATTGTGGGAATTCTTCAAGAGATGGCTGTTAGAGTCAGTGAGGATGTATGCCCCCTTGTCGAGGCATCGATGGATGACATATGGGTCATACCACATGGAAACAAACTTTCTTTTTCCTAACTTATCATTGGCCTAATCGTATACGACAACCAAATCGCCTTCGCTAAAGGTGCGAGGGTGGACGTGGGAGTCAAAATGGGACTTTGACCTAGTCTTAGTTGATTCGATCATTTGGAGAGCAATAAGACATTCCTCATTGGCTCATTTGAGCATAAGTAGGCTTTGTTCTAATGGGGAGGTATTAGGTAAAATTTCAATGGCAAGGCAGAGAGAAAGACTATGGCACTCAATGGGAAGTACTGACTCCACACCATGGACTAAGCGGAATGGGGTAAAACTGGTGGTGGTCTTAGAAATCTCTCCATCATCGTGAAAGTGGTGCCGATATAGATCAAGTGGATCTCCCATAGTCAAGAATAGGAAAGGACTACTAGAAGTAGAGATCCTGCAAATGGTGTTGGTTGTCTTCGAGGAGGAATCCAGAGGGTGGATCTCCTCAAGGACAGAAACATCGGATTCATGGTGTGTTTCCAAAGGTCATTAAGGGTTGACCGATACTCAGGAAAGTCAGGGAAATGGTGAGAGTAATGACCATATAAGCCACAAATTGCACAAGGATGGTTGGTTCGCAATGACTTGTTCTTAACTGTTGGTGGATCCGGGATGGTGACTACTGAAGCACCCTCGGTCTCATCTATAGAGTCCATGCGGGTATGAAGGAGAGGCAACTTTGGACATTTTTGTCTCGCATGACCTTGGATATCTCACAATGCATAAGTGGGAGTCGGACAAGGTTTAGTCATTTCTTTGGTGGCCCTTCCCCCAACCTTCTTTGGAGGGGGAGGGGCAGATGTGGAGACATGAGTAGTCTTCGATGGACCATGAGGTGGGTGAGACATTGTATCAATGGATTGGATGGGATTCAACACAACCTGGGGAATCGGGGGTTGGGTGGGTGGGTCGAGGTACCAAACAGGAATTCCCAACATGAAATTAGGTAAGTTGAGAGTAGCCATGATAGGCTTGTTCATGATGCCAGATGGTGGAAAAAGGAAGGGAATCGTGTGAATCTAGAACAAACCCCAATAATTCCTAGAGGACTGTGGTTTGGGTTGGGACATAGGTTGCAATGTGGTCGAGATGTTACTGAAGGTGATAGTGCACAAATCCAATATGCTAGTTGACGTAGGTGGAGGTTGTAAGGACATAAAGGTGTCTTTCATGGGAGTGTTGGAAAACAAGCTTGAGCCAACAGAAAATAAGGATGGGATATATGCATTGTCAATGACAGTATTGATAGTAGGAAGGATGTGTTTTGGTGTGGCCAGCCCCTTCGGATCATAGTATGTCAACTGGTCAACGGTCACGATTTTCCCATCATGAGGTAACATCAGGAGTCAAAAGACGATAGAGGCGATGACTTGCATGGAATACATGTAGCTATGTCCTAGAAGGAGGTTCTAATCAAGTTGGACATTGACTACCTCAATGTCAATCAAAACCATTTTTTTAGCCAACTCAACAAGGACATTCATGAGAATCCCCTAGGGCTGAGTAGAGAGGCCATTGTAGGCATGAAGAGAAATGGTGGAAGGTTCAAGGGTAGGGGACTTGAGTTCCTGCCAAACAAAAGTTGACATAATGCAGGTGGATTCCCCCTTATCAATAATGCATCGATGTATGAACAAATTCTAAATTGTGACCAGAACTTGGAAGGCGACGGTTGATGACATCTTGGGTTCTCCTTGATCCAGGTCGAAGGTGATCAACCTAGAATCAGAGGGATCAATGACACCTAATGTAGACAAAAACGCTTTACACTGGGATGGGAAATTTTTAAGCACTTCCAAAGAGGACATGACTGTAGGATATTGGGCTAAGTCGTCAACTATATTGTAGTTGAGGGCATCTATATCAGTAGCATTGTTTGTGACACAACGCATAGGGAACTGTGGGACTCTAGTTGCCCCATTGGTGGGGGGTCTTGGTAAGTGTAGGGATATGTCAGAAGTGGTAGAGGTATATGTCACTAATGGGTCAATGGTTTCTATGGTGGATCCATACTAATTGCGTCGAGTTTGGAGGTTGAATTTGGATGACAATGTCATGAGGTGATGGACACCGGCAGGAGTAGGTGGGGCCGAAACAAGAGATGCGAGAATAAGTGGGGACAAGGGTTGGGTGGAAACCATTCCTTGGTGTGGTAGGGGGTTTTGAAGCACTATAGGTGTAGGACCTAGTGGCACTGGGTTTGGCTGAGTCAGAGTAGCCGCATTTGTATCACATTGATTATCATTTTGGAGAAGTTGTTGGACGTGAGCCATGTGAGGACACTTATGAGTGTAGTGACTGTGGGTGTTACAGATAGCAAACAGATGTTTGTTCTGTAACTGTAGGTTCTTCCCATGTTGATTGGGATGTTGGGGATTCTGTGTACAAGGGTTAACGCCATTGTTGTTTGGAGGGTTGGCTTGTTGGTTTCCTCCTTGGGGTTGATCTTTGTCTCGATTTCTACCTCTCTTGTTCTTGCCCTGCCCTTGTTGGTTATTGGGGGTGGGTTGGTTATGAATGTTTTGATGAGAATAAACCTTTCCTGTAGAAACCATAAGAGTTAGGTCTAGAGCTAGAGTGGGTTGCACATGTGGTGCATAATAGATCAGAGGAGCTGGAGGGGCTGCAAATCCGACTGTTTGGCTAGAACACGAGTGTGCCAAACAAGTCAGTCCATGAACATGAGGAGTTGGTGCAGCAGGTGCATAGGAGGGGGTGTCTCTAGGTTGATCCATCACGTGTGAGTAATACGGGTCATAACTAGGGGGAGCTTAATATGAAGTAGCTCTAGAGTGAGGCATCACACGTGAGTAATCGAGGACAAAAATTGGTTGGCTAACACTATGGGTGTTACTCGGATGGGGTGGCATCATGGGAGAGGCCACATAAATTGGGGGTGCTGGGTAATAGAGCCGATAACTCCATCAGTAGTGTGAGATGTCCCTAGCGTGTCACGTCGAGAGGTGTCAGATCGGGGAGCATCAGGTATGACAGTATATAAGTAATCAGACTGGGCATATATCAAAGCGAATTGCTAAGCCTTAAGGATGGCTTCCTCCTCTGTCCGGGGTCGCTCAGATGCAACATATTTGGCTATGGGGGGGAGTAAGGTTTTGAGAAACTAGTCAAGGAATATCCTGTCGTCCAATTGGATCTTGCATAAGGTACTATGGCGTTGCCACTCATCGATGTGAGCCATGATGTGGGTAGTTGTGATTTGGCGAGATGATTAAAGGATATGCACTCCCTTGTTATAATGAATGGGTAACTAAAAGTACTTAAGGAACATCATAGTGAGTGAGGAGAAGTAGGGGTAAGTAGCCTGAGGCATCTCGATGTACCACTTGTACGCAACACCTGTGAGTGTGCGTTGGAACAACCTCAATCAAACACAGTCATCCATAATGTTGTTAGATGAACACCATAGATGGAATGACATTATGTGATTTTGAGGGTCCTCTCCCTCCTTTCCCTCAAACTTAGGGATGTCTGAGGGAAGCTTCGTAGGAATAGGAGGTCATTGTGGGGGGTGACGAATGGGGTCATTGGTTAACCGTGACAAATATGGCAGGTTGAGACTATCCATAAAAGGTAGGCTAGGGCCAAGGTTGGCTCGGGAAGGACCAACAATGGTGGCAGTATCTGCAGGAACATAGTTCCCATGCATAACTGGGGGTGGATGAGGTTGCCTCTCGACTATAGGAAAAAGTCAGAATCAATGGGGAAGGAACACTGCACCCAGGTATATAAGATGGAATGGTTGTGACAATGGTGGATGGAATGGAACCACCACTAGTGGGTATTGGACTAGCAACAGTGTGTACAGTGATAATGGGTGCACTAGGACCAGGGTCTATGGGCCCAAATGAATGGATACCTATAATGGTAGGTTGAATGGATGTAATCCCACTACTAACAACCCCCCCTTGGAAGGGGTCAGGATGTGCACCAACCATGGGGATATATGGGGCAGTGAACAAGGTGGGTTTAGACTGATAGGAATACGAATCAAATTCAGAGGTCATGTGTGGATCTGAGGGTGGTGAGTGACGTCGAAGGTGGCTCCGACGATGAAAGTTCAAAGAACCGAACTGAAGGGTATGCCTCCTAAGCATATGTGAGTGGCGTGGTGGAGCTATGAAGACTATATGGAGTGCAGTGTAATGACTAGAAACTCAAGAGAATCAATCGTAGGATCAAAAACCCAACTACAACCGAGTGTGTAGAAGGAGAGTGTGAAAAATGGTGGCTCATAGGCCAACAACAACCTCTAAAACTAGACTGTGACAATAGGTCATAGAAAGGTGAGTCTACAACAAGGGTGGCCATAAATCCAACAAGCAGCACTACCTATAAAAAAAATGAATCACTATCTAATGAGGTATGAGTACAAGAAAGCTCCTAACTACACGCTGGAAGCTCCTTGCAAATCATATCCTCAGTAGGGTGATGAAATACCAGTCATACAATATGAAATGGAAGAACTATATAGGATAATAGAACCCCACTATCAAGAAGCCTCCTCTGGGTTAAAGAGCCCTATAATATTGGCCACTAGGATACCTCATTCATGACACATCCATTCGGTTTACTGATGCTTCAACCCTTTGAGCCTCTACACCTAGTAAATGCTAGAATACATGAGGAGGACTATGAAGGTTTATCCTTAGGTGCAAGATGTAGTGCGATATTCCACCCTGACTTCCAGAACCCCTTTGTTGTGTCTTACTACTGCTGAGGAGGGGGGCCTCCCGATAAACTGGTTGTGACCATGTCAACAAATACAAGAGGAATTTGGTTCCCTACTTGACAACAACTATGTCTTAGAATGTGAATGACAGAGGGGTATTGTTTGGATTCCTATCCCTAAAGTCATAACTTAAATACAATATTATTTCATCCTCAAGCGAGGTCAATGTTGGTTTGTATTTAAGTTAATTTTAAGGCTCTTCTCGGGGTCATGAATCGAGCATTTCACTTAGTGTGTGAATTGTGTGCAACTGTATGTCAAACCCAACAATCCTCGACGAAGATGTTCATATCTCATTGTTGGGATGAAACTATAATGCAGTAAATAACAGTAAAGCTACAAAATAATTTTTTTCTTCAAGTAATGAAATTATTCTTGAAACAGATGATTAGTAAAGGAACTTTTAATAAAACGCAGGAAACCAGCATGGGGTTTCGATTACAGAGCTCAACTATGGTAACTCATAAAAAAAGTAGGGAGATACCAAATGTACCAAGGGGCTATGAAAGATCAGATCTGGAAAGAAAAACAGGTCGAGACAAGGTTTGAGACAGGCAGGGGTTTGAAATAGGCACAAAAAACAAACTGAAAACTCTTGGTCATGCCTGTCGGTGGAACAGGCACAATCTGGGTCACACGCAATAGAGGGACAATTGTGATATGGGCATAAAACAATAAAGTCACAAAAAACAAAGGGTAAAATGTGACAAATTCACTCGAAACGAAGTCACGGGAACGACTAGGGTGGCACCGTGGGCCAAAACAGGAGCAATCACAACAAAACAGATAAGTTGCGCAAAATAGAGGGTTAAGTGTGATTAGGTCACTCGAAATTGAGTAACAGGAGCAAATCGAGTCGCATCATGGGATAAAACAAGAGCGGTCGAGAAAACTAGGAAATTCACACAAAACAGAGGGTTAAGCGCAGTTGGGTCGCTCAAAACCAAGTCACAGGAGCCACTGGGGTCGCTCAAAACCAAGTCACAGGAGCCACTGGGGTCGCTCTGGAAGCCGGGACATGAGCGATTTTGGTTTTTACACCAGGTTACTCTTATTGGGGCTATAGGCGTGACCTAGGTTGCACTTATCAGGTAGAAAGGAGTGATGGGGTCGCATATTTTAGCTAGATAAGGGAAACTTGACCTGAACTAGGAAAAAAAACCACATCCAACAAGGGCCGAGGGAGCAGGAACTAACATAGTAAGGGTTCAGATTGACCGTGAGGGGGCCCGATATGTGATGGCTGATGGCATAAAGTAAGGAAAAAGCGATGGAAACCTGCAAAAACTAAGATTCGAATGGATCGAATGAGTGGAATTGCCAAAAATGTAGTGGGGATTTCTCCCCAGCTACGTGCAAAAGAACCAACCTTAGATTGCTGTGATCGTAAGGAAGATTTCAATGGAAAATAAAACAACAAGAAAAACTAATAATGCAAAGCTAATATGTTTTAACATTTTTCAGCATATATTGGCAAAACTAAACTAATGCAAATAAATAAAAACACACCTCTTTTCCTGTAGAATGGACCACCGTAGCTGTCTCGGAGGTGGTTTCGCAGCTCCACGGGTTGGCTCTCCAAATGCCTCCAGGGACAGTTGTTAAGCGGGGAATGGATCCAATATGGGTACAGAGGATGTCTCAATGTACACTGTGGGAATGGTATGGCAATGGGACTAGTGGCAGGGGAGTATGTGAATACCTGGGAGCCAAAGTGTCATAGCGTACCCACAAATGAAAATGAGAAAAAAAGGTGTTTTGGGAATCCATTCACAATGTATTTATAGTATGGTCCTAGGTTTTTTTGACCAAAGGTAGTGACCCCTAGTATTTTTGACACATGGTATTTTCCTGTGGTTTTCTGACCCTTTCTCTTTTTTAGGGTTTTTGAATCCTTTTTAGGGTTTTTGAGCTTTTTTGAGAGAGAGTCAGGGTAAACCATAGTAAATAATGATGTTTTCGACCATTTTTAGTGGAAATACAATTGTCAAGGTCAAAAGTAAGGGAAATATGGTAGGAATATGAAGTATGTATATGGTTTATACCATGTAGATCTAGGTGAACACTTTTTAGTGTTAACAATTCCAATAAACACCTGGGTGGAATGTTGGCCTTAATCAAACTCTTTCCTTTGCGCCAATATTGAATATGATCAGATATATACGTGGATTTACCTTGGTGAAATGTCAACAATATCTCAATGCCAAGATCATAACATACCGACAACTGAAAGTGGTTTAGAAAGTTTAAGGCTAAATCATTAAACACTCGATATGTGGACCCAAACAACTCTATATACCATTTCATGGTAGGACCTCTGAGGGTGCGTTGAAACAATCATAAATGAACAAATTCATGGTTTAGAGAATTCTAAGAGCACCATAGGTGGAAATTAGTCACGTGCTCTCCAGGGTCCTCATCATTCTTACTTTCGAACTTCGGAATGATCGAAGGAAGCTTGGTGAGAACAACCCACCACATCGAATCATGAGATACTAGATCATTGGTCAACTTAGAAAGGTCAAGAAGATTTAAATTTGCCAAAAAGGGGATCCTAGGTTGTTCCATCAGCTTCCATACCCCATGAAAGGATTGGTTCATATATGGTTGATTTTGATAAAGGTTGTGGCCCTCACCAGCCCGATAATAACCACCTCCCATATGGCCCATATAAGGATGAACATGGATTTGATAATTAGGGATACCATGAGAAGGAGGCACCATATAACCATATTTATAATAATGATAAGTTGGTTGACCCCCAAACACTTGTGGAGGTACATAACCTTGATATATAACAACACCAGCTGATGAGGGGACAACATAGCTAAATGGAGAACCACTTCCCATGGGACTGTGTAGGATATAATGATGGTTTGACATAATAAAATAATTTGAAGGGATGGGTGCAGTGAACAATGGAATGTAAGATGGAATGTAGGTTGTAGCCCCAATGTTCACGTATCCACCATACCCCCCCATGAGAGTGAACACTAGTGGTAAGACCAGATGAAAGGAATGAAAATACCCACACAAATGGAGCATAGGGTGGAATATGACCACTCCGAAATCTAGGAGAAAGGTAAGGGGATCCAATTCCAAACAATCCAAAATGAGGGTCCACACTAGAACTAGCAATGGGTTATGGGATTAATAGTAGTGATATCTAACATACCGAATGTAAAAAAACCTGTGCTAGAGGGAGTAAGCTGAGTCTTAACACTTGACCTCTATGAGGAAAAAATCCTATGGACAATTGTAAAATGTGACAGATGGGGTTGTTTATTATGGGAAGTACCAGCCCCACGAGGGTTGGTAAAAATAAGAATTTCGCGTATCCATATGGTTCCTCTCCCCATTCTAGATGATGGATATGGAGGGAACTCTAGGTTCTCATATGTAGTACTCATGGTGAGAACCGTGTGTGAATAAAATTGTGACAAAGGTTTCCTAGAATGTCTGGTCCTCTTTTGAGGAGGAGGAGGTGGGTCACCAGGAAATGCTCATGCTAAGCGTTGATATCGGTGAGGTTTCAGGAATCGATCCATAATGAATTCCCAAAATAAAAAGTAATCGAATAATTATGATCCATAAAGAAAACTAGTGCACAAAGATCACACCCCTAAGTAAAACTACGTTAGATGCAAACAAGCAAAGAGGGAGGATAAGTAAGTGTTATTGGATAAATCTACTCAAGCAGACTCAAGCCAGATCTCCCTATTCCAAGTGGATCTAGAACAAATCAAGTACATAATAAAATCTACAATGTGTAAATTCTCTTCTCTCTGTGTTGATACAATCTCCAGAGCCTTCAGATATTTAACTACAAAACCCTCTAAAGCAAGTGGAAACAAGCAAACAGTACATGTGTATCCAAACATGAATTGGTCTAAGCTAATAGTTAAGGAAAAAAGGTCTAAATATTATTAACACAAAATTATTTATGGAAAGAGATTTGCATTAATGTAATCAGGGAGATATATATAATTACATAGGAGAAGGAATATCACAAGCTAGCCTTAATGCTGCAATCTTACATACAACAATCCAAGCCTCCAAAAGGATGATAGGGATCATCTAGAAATTCCACCAGAATAATAGTACCATAACCCTTCCTCCCTTCATGATGCAAAGACGGTTTGATTTATAAGGCTAAAGAAATAGAATAGGTTAAGGATTAGGAGGAGGAGTCTAAGGGAGCTTCCCCATAGGTTAGGAACCGAATGCCACCTCACCTAGATAATAGAGATAGACCTCCACCTCATCCATCTTCAAGAAGGGTCTCAAAGCTCCATTTTTTTCCCCTCAAAACACCACCGAAGAACCTTCCATGAAGGGAAAGAGCACTGTCAGCGCACCTAACAATGGGAGACAGAGTGCCAGCATTGACGCACCTAGCATGAAGGGGAAAAGCACCATCAACACACCTAGCATGAAGGGAAAGAGTGTCAACCTTCCTAAAGAGGAGAAAAAGGCAAGAACAACCTCAATATCAATCCATTTTAGTAGAGAAAACTTTAGGGATTAGGCATAGGGATAACACATGGATCAAGAGTACAATATTTCTATGTAACAGTAAGCTCCCGAATGTAGCATGTATGTCTCACCTAGTAGAGGCATGAGACTCCCATACACTACAAATAGAGGTGTGTAACTAATTATAATGGCCCCAAGCTTTAACGCATATAGCGACTGTGCTATCCAACCCATACCCATCCATGTCACTCACATAATAACCTCTACAAGTACCACTTGCGATACCTAGGTAAGGAAACTAAGGTCACCCCTAATACAATCAATGCTCAAGCAGACAATCGCAAGCACGATATATCGTATTGGTAGGGTAATAAAGCCTGAAGCTCGAAAGCACGAAAGGTACCTCAAAATCCCCCAAATATGAATAATATCCTGGAAATATATCTAGTGCTCAATAGAAAGTAGCAGGGGGATATCCCCACCACTAACATGTGAGCTTCCTTGTGCTTAAATCCTATGTAAGAGGAGGCTCCTGAGAACACAAATTATACCAAGGATTTCACTTCTCACCTGAACATACACCTAGTTGTTTTATTTCATATTCTTGGAAATATTTACTCATGACACCGTATTCCAAGACTCTACAATCCTAAGCTTGTTGGTGCACCTCTAACAAATAAAAAAGCATAATCAATTTTAATTCAAGCATTAATTTTAAGGTTTGTGATTACTCAAGGGTAATGAATGCGCAACTAGTGATGTTACGACTCAGCAATGAAGTAAATATATACACCTAAAAAACAATGCCGAGTGCAACTTTTCTTTTAAACATGAAAAAGGGGGTATGCCACTACATGTAATGCAAACATTTCATTCCTTTTCAAATGCCAATGCAATCCTTCCTATATGAAATGCTGATCACTAATTTTTTCAGATGTCCCTTAAGGTCTTGGTAGAGTAAATTACCTTACAATATTATTTTTGTTTATAGATTTTATGGACATTACAAGTGGTATCAGAGCCCAGTTTCAAACACTTAGAGACCTTATGGGCACTACGAAACATACGTTGCACACATAAATATTTCAAAACTTTATTTGTGATTTTGTAAACTAACAGAATATTATTTGTTACTGACTATTTAAATTGCAGATATAAAGAGCAATCCAAATCATGTACATGGAAGAGAACAACAGTCGACAAGGGAACCTAAATTCCCCAATCCGAGAGGAAGAAATCGTGGTGGATCTGAATTCCAATTTTATGAATACTATACAGAGTCTACAAGAATACCTACATAGATTTAAATATGATAACATGAATGAAAGGAGAGAACAGAAAGAAATAAATGAAGCTTTACTTCGAAACTTGATAGGGTTAAATCCCCATAGACATCCCACCCAATCAACAAACAAATCCAAAAAAAATTATCATTGTGGAGAGACCTTAAACATACTAAGAGAGATGAAGTAAAAGAGATCAGATGGAGTACCTTGCACAAAATATTCCAAGAAAATTACTTGTTTGAATGATTCTTTGATAGAAAAGTAAAATAACTCCACCAGTTAAATCTAGGCTCCCTAAGTATGGATTCCTTTATCAATAGATTTTTGGATCTATTGCATTACATACCTTACACAAAGGATGAAAATGTCAAGATACAATAGTTTTTGGGATGTCTCCCTCCAAATTTTTGAGATAAAATTGAGTTTGACATGCCCAAAACTCTAGAAACCACCTTGCACAAGGCTATACTTTGTTATGAACATGGACAACTAAGACAAGAAAATATAAACAAAAATTGAGATAGGTCTAGGACGTTCTCGGACAATAAAAATTGTGGTTTTAAGCAAAAACCATACAGAAAATAGAACAATAGCTTCCCACTAATATAAATTTCAACAAAACTTGTGCACAACCAAATGTTCCTGCACCAAATTCAAATAGAACAACAGGAAATGGAGGAGCCAAGTCTTCCTTGCTGTAGCTTAGTCATTGAAAATGTCAAGGGCCCCATTATGCCAGAGATTTCCCAAACAAGACTAATGATGTCCTACACAACCTACAAGAAGACCCAATAGTAGAAGACATAGCTAGTACACCTAGGATCTATGCAGCACTCGACAACTGACAAGCAAACCATCATGACACTATGGTCGAAATAGAACGTAATAATTTAAACACTTATATTTCAATTTTAATTGATCCCGGTGCTTTCCAAATCTATGTTTCCACAAAGATTGTTGACATGTGTAAACTAAACAAAGAGAAACATGAGAAACCATGGATGATACAACTAGCCACTGGTACAAAAAGAAAGGTTTCAAAACTAGTAAAAGATTGCGAGATAGACATGAACAATTTTCCAACTAAGGTAGACCTAAATATATTATCACTAGGATCGTACAACATACCTATATGCATGGACTGGTTGGAAGAACACAATATCATGCTTTATTGTTTAAACAAGTCAATCTTATGCATGAATATCCAAGGGAATCAAACAAATATTCAAGGCATACCCAAGAAGGTTTCTGTTAGACAGATATCCTCCTAACAAGCGAAGAAATGTATAAGAAAGTGTTGCAAACTTTCTGCAGTTAACATCCAGGATGTAGAAGCTGTGAGAGAACAAAAAATTGAGTACTTTTCGGTTCTCGTAGACTTCAAGGATGTATTTCCCAAGGAAATACTGAGACTACCACCCAAGCGGGACTTATATTTTTCCATAGAATTGACACTAGGGTCAGTATCATATTCAAAATCCCCATACCGCATGAGTGCACCCGAGTTGGTGGAGCTCAAGTTAAAGTTATAGGAATTGATAAAGAAGGGTTATATCTGACCT
The DNA here is from genome assembly GCA_001517045.1 of Pseudotsuga menziesii. Lineage (NCBI taxonomy): Eukaryota > Viridiplantae > Streptophyta > Pinopsida > Pinales > Pinaceae > Pseudotsuga > Pseudotsuga menziesii. The sequence continues at coordinate 476,943 of LPNX010354287.1, forward strand.
AGTTTCTCTCCTTGGGGAGCACCTATACTATTTGTCAAGAAAAAGGACAGTATGATGTGAATGTGCATCGATTATCGATAGCTTAACAAGATGACCATCAAGAACCGTTACCTAGTCCCTAGGATGAATGACTTGTTTGATGAAGTCAGAGGAGAACAGATATTTTCAAAGATCGACTTGTGATCCAGATACCACCAGGTAAGTATCTGTGATGAAGATATACACAAAACTACCTTTCGGACTCGATATGACCATTATGATTTTGTGGTAATTCCTTTTGGGCTAAGCAATGCACTGACCAGTTTTATGTGCATGATGAACAATATCTTTACTGAATACCTGGATAAGTTTGTATTAGTATTTATAGATGACATACTAGTTTACTCGAAGAGTAAAGAAGAACACGAGGAACATCTCCGAATAGTACTACGAGTGTTATGAAAACACCAACTTTATGCTAAGTTTAGCAAATGTGATTTTTACAAACCACTGATACAATAACTAGGTCACATAATTTCGAAGGAAGGGATAGTCATCGACCCAGAAAACATTAAATCCATTGAATAATGGCCTACACCTACTTGTGTCACTGACATTAGGTCATTTTTGGGGCTAGCAGGTTACTATCGAAAATTCATTGAGAACTTTTCAAGGATTTCTTGTCCCATGAATACCTTACAAAAGAAGGCAAACAAATTCATGTGGACCACCAAGTGCAAGAAAAGCTTCCAGAAGCTTAAACAACTCTTGACTATTGCACCTATACTACAAATTGTGGATCCCGATGGGGATTTCATTTTTTGCACATATGAGAGCAAGGACGGACTTGGTGGATTCCTCATGCAAAATGAATATGAAATATATTACAAATCATGAAAATTAAGAGAACATGAACAAAACTATCCCACAAATGATCTTGAGCTAGAATCGATTATCCATGCCTTGAAGATGTGGAGGAACTACCTCATGGGGAAGATGTTTCTCCTAACGACAGACAACATGATTCTGAAGTATTTGTTCAAATAGCCAGATTTAAATGCTAGGAAGGTCAAATGGTTGGTCTTCCTTAGCAAGTACCACTTTGAATTAAAGCACATCAAGGGAAAGGAAAACAAAATCTTTGATGATTTTAGTTTACGAGATCATATGTTGTATGAGGTAAATTTGAGCCAAACCAATTCGAACTTTCATGATAGGATTAGAACGATAAGAAAAGTTGACCATTTCTATTTTAAGGTCCTTAAAAATATGCAGGAAGATAGATTATTCCAACAACAGAAGGAATATAAGGTAGACGAGACAGGACTATTGTGGTCCAAAGAGAGACTGTATGTCCCAGAGGGAGGAGACATCAGGTACAACAATATAACAGAGTTCCATTGAAATCCCTAGTCGAGGCACCCATGATATCAAAATATGATATCGACTGAAATATAACTATTCATCACAAAATTCCAAGAGTGTTAACTGGTTAAAGTAGAGCACCGACATCCTTGAAGGTTGCTACAACCATTACCCATTTTAGAATGGAACTCAGAGGTTATCAGTATGGATTTCATTGCGGGTTTATCAAAGAGAAAGAAGCAAAATGATTCCATTTTGTAGTGGTCTATAAGTTGTCCAAAGCGACACACTTTATTCCAGTCAAGTCAACATACAAAACAATTCAAATTGTTGACATATTCCTAAAGGATATATTTTGATTGCATGGGATAACCAAGGCAATCATCTCGGATCGAGATACAACGTTTACCGGTAACTTATAGAGATATTTATTCTCCAACTTAGAGATAGTTAAATTTCATTACCGTCTACCACCCGCAGATAGAGGGACATATGGAACGAGTGAATCAAATTTTGTAGGATATGCTTAGAATGTGCATGATGAACAATCCCAAAAGGTGGGAAGATTATCTACAACTCGCAGATTTTGCATATACTAACTGATACCATACCTCCTCCAAAATGATACCCTTCAAGGTACTCTATGGCCGAAATTTGAGGACATCGATGACTTGGGATAGCCTGGTGGACAGGCTCATGTTAAGGCCTTCTTTATTAAGAGATCTAGAAAATTTAATCAACAAAGTGAGACAAAATCTAAAGGAAGCACATGACCTCTAGAAGCGTTATGTGAATAAGAAAAGAAAGGATAAATATTTCCAAGTCGACGAACATGTTTATTTAAAAGTAAAATAAAAAAGAAGCTCATTGATCATCAGAAGGTGTGGAAAGTTGGCACCAATATTTTGTGGACCCTTTGAGATACTAGCTAAGAAAGGGCCAGTGGCATATGAATTAGCTTTACCTGCTCATGTAAAGGTTCACAATGTTTTTCACACATCTTTATTGAAGAAACATGTATATGATACTAAACATGTGATTGGTTGGTCCTTCCTACAGGTGGAACCTAAAGGGGAGTTTATGTCAGAGCCCCTTCACATTTTGGACAAAAGGGAAGTACATCTCATGAAGAGAACTACTGTCGAGTTGAAAGTGCAATGGAACCACTTTGGGCCTGATGAGGCCACATGGGAGAATGAATCCACCATGAAAGAGGCTTACCCTGCCTTGTTTCATGATTAATTTCTAGTCACTAGAACAACTGGATGGTGTTGTTCTAAGCAGGAAGGGATGTAATATCCCAAATTTTGACCTGATCTATATTGTACATGAGCCCCACTGCACATGATTTACTTTGATGTTTATGTCTATATATTAGGCGCATTCCCCACTCCATATGAGTTGTGTTGGTTTTATAGATATATTGGGCATAAACCCCAATGCACATGTTTTATTGTCTTGTTATATGATTATATATGTTGGGAATAGGACTTGATGGATAAATACTATTGTTTTTGTACTGGGCATGGGCCCCAATGTGCTGGATTTATTATTATGTGATTGGGCACAAGCCCTAATATATACTGAGATGATTATTTATGATGTATTGTACAAAAGACTAAATGCATGATTGATTTCTATGATGTGTTGGGTGTAAGAAATGGAGCACATGGGTTATGAGATTTTGTGTTGAGCGTAAGATTTGTAGCACATGGGTTATAAGATTTTGTGTTGAGCATAAGCTCTAGAGCACACGCGTTATGAGATTACATGTTTAGAATAAGCTCTGGAGCACATGGGTTATAAGACTATTTGTTGATCATAAGATCTGGAGCACATAGGTAACCCCAACAAGTAAATAATGGATGTGTTGGGAATTATCCCTAGATAAATCCAACTTGATGTTGAGGATAAGCTCTGGAGCATCGAATATTTGTCCATTGTATCCCTAGGTGTATTGTACAAGTGCATCCTAGTATTAGTGTTGAGTGAGGGGCTCTGGAATTGCACTAGTGTAATGACTGATTGATAATGTTGATCATAGACTATGAATAGCACTAGGGTTTACTGTAATTAAGGATGTTGAGTTGGGAAGACTCTGAATAGCACCAACTTTCATCATACTTATTTGAGTTGGTCAATTGAAATTTCATACTACTTCTCATCAAGGACATTAATATATTGCTATGAATACGAGGTAATCCAACATGCAAGGATGATATAGAGCTACCTATCATAGTTGACCGACTAAACCCTACCCGAGGCCTGGTTAAAAGAATTAACTTAAACTAAAGAAGCATCAAATAAATCATTATACTATATGATGTATGGATAATAATAGATGATTGAATTGAATAAGAAAGTCTATATAAAGTATATATTTATACCAAGTTATTTTAATAAAAATAGATAAAGGATCTAAGTGAACTCTACATAAATTTATGAGAATAATAAATATATATTGTGAAAAGGAAATAAAGATAAAAAAAGTAATAAGTGAAATTCTATGTATATATTATATCATAAACTAAATATTTAAATAAAAATTCTATTCTAAAGCTCGAGTAGTGTAATATCCTGAATTTTGACCTTAACTATATTGGGAATGAGTCCCATTGCACATGAGTTAATTTGATGTTTGTGTTTGTATATTGGGCGTATGCCCCACTGCACATGAGTTATATTGATTGTTAGATATATTGGGCGTAAGACAATGCATATGTTTTATTATCTTGTATATGAATGTATATGATTGGGCGTGGACCCTGATGGACAAATGCTATTGGTGTGATATGATGTGATGGATTTATTATTATTTGATTATGTATATACATATACTGAGATGATTATTGTGATGAATTATGTAGAAGAATGAATGCATGATTGAGTTCTATAATGTGTTGGGCGTAAAAACTGAATCACATAAGTGATGAGATTTTGTGTTGATCATAAGCTCTAGAACACATGAGTTATGAGATATTGTGTTGGGAATAAGCTCTGGAGCACTTGAGTTATGATATTTTGTGTTGAACATAAGCTCTGGAGCACATGGGTATAAGATTGGAACTGTTTATCATAATCCCCAGAGCATTCCAAATTGATGTTGAGCATAAGCTCTGGAGCATCAGATCCTTGGCCATTGTATCCCTAGGTGTATTATTTAACACCCTGATTTTGATCCTGTTTGCATTAAATATATATGATGAAAATATTGTATGGAATCATGGAAAGGAGCTCAAGGCCAAGGCCCTGCCATTGATTGATTTTTTTTGTATACAAGATCAAGGTTGATGCCTATGGTTTATGGTGCTAAGTCAAGCACAGTATATAATTTTGGAAATAATATAAAATGCAATTTAATTAAAAACCCACAACCAGCTATGTCAATGCAAAAAATAATGAGATGGGGGCATTATTTCCTAAGGAATAAGAAGGGGGCATGTTTAAACTTGAGCCATGGGGTTAAACCCATGTGTCAAAAGAAAACACCTAGAAAATGTATGCCCATTTCCCCTCATGCACTCACATTTTCATCTTCCCTCGCGTTTTAGGGAGTGGCAGGACGTTTTGATCATCCATCCATCAATGTTTTCAGTTTCTCTTTCCTCATGGTGCATGCGCAGTCCATCGTCTTGATTTCACCCAAAAATTTGTTATGGATTTTGATCATTCTCGATTTCATCCTATGCATGCGTGTTGTGTGTTCGTTAGGTTTACAGAACCGTGTTTTTGTTCTAGGTTATTTGCCTATTGTTACCATCCTCAGCTGTGTTATGAGAAAGACTTGTTCATCTGTGGTATCCTTAGTGTTGTTGTGCAATGGTCTCCTTTGTCACAGAGTGGGTAGAATCCTGTTTTGCTGTGTTGACATTGTTGTTTTCTATGTGTGTATATTTTGCCTTGGTCTGAACTGGTTGGAGTGGGAATGGGTCTGAACTAGCTTGATAAACCTAGTGTAGGAAGGAAGGTCACAAATAGATCTAGAGGGGTTGGTTTTCTTCTTTGCACACCCTGAAAAACACTGGAATGGAAGGCATATCCCGAGGGACTGTATAGCAGGGAAGGGGATGCTTCCTTTTGTTGGGTGTGTAGATGTTTTAGGAGCCAAGCCCGATCTAGTGCAGGTGTCCATAGCTCAATGGTTGAGCTCAATAGCTTAGGATTTCAAGCTTTCTGACTCCTTTGCATCCTGATAAACCCATATATTAGTTGGCTTGGCTGGTCCTTAATGCGAATTTTGGCTTGGCTGATTAGCTTGATAAAGCTAGTAGTCTATTGGCTTGTTTGTTTGTAGCCTGATAAACCCAACTATGTTGGCTTGGATGAGTTTTGTTGTGTTCTTTCCTATATGTGAGCCTACTAGTGTTCCTTATTCCTTGTGGGAATCATGCCCAGCTTGGGGGTGGAAGTTATGCTGAGATATTGAGGAGCGCACTTGCCTATGGTTGGGTGGAACGTTGCAGTGACATAGCTAGTTGTGGGACAAGATTCTTTCAAGATAAGTATTTCTTGTGTGCAATATATGCAACTGTATCTTGCTTAATGAATTGTGATGACCAGGTTGAATGCTTTGATGAATGTATTTACTTCTACTGTATAATTGCAATTGTATGCATCTATGTATGTTTAATTTCAATGCAGTTCTAAGTTTCATGGCTAGATTGGTGATGGCTTGAATGATCAAATTGGTCCAAGACTTCTACTAGCAGGTTGAATTTCCATAGAAATATCCTTTCCGCAACTTGTAGGATGCGGAAGCGACATTCTATAAATCCTGTTCTCCGTGGTTTTCTTTCCACAACTCTTATTTCCACAACTTGCGAGATGCGAGATGTGGAAACGTCCATCTATAAATATCTATTTCTATAGTTTTTCTTCCACAACTCTCCTTTCTGCATGTGGGATGCGGGATGCGGGATGCGGCTTCACAGATATCGACTTCTGCAACTTTTCTCTCCACAGGGGTCTATTCTGCATGTGGGATGCAGGATATGGGACCGCAAATTTGAATTTCCTTGATTTCGCAACTCAATATTTTTGCATTGTTGATTTTTGTGGGTTGAATCTCAGCCATTGATCTGTTCCCAGATGTAGAACATATTGTGACCATCAATTTTCGTCGCGATTTTTCTCCGTGATTTGATCTCCTCTGAGATATTTCTTTGTAGATCGTTGAATTGATCAATGGTGGATGAGAGGGGGTGTGACATTGTGGTATCAAAACATGAATGTTGAGGAGTGTTTCATGGCTGTGCCCTGTGTTTCAATGAACGACAAAGGTTCCATAGGAAATTTTTAATTCTGCATGATAATCGGGGTATGGGTATGTGACATAATCGTATCAGAGCCGTGGGTTGCAGTATTAGGCCTGGATGGGCCAGAAAGAGATAAGAATTCCCTTTGATGCTAACTTTGTAGTACACTATAGAATGGTATCAAACCTACTGGTTGCAACACTAGGGCCTAAATGGGCCAAGTTGAACAGTTAAAAGAGCTGTTGGTAAATGGTTTCAAAATATTGTTAAGCTGCATACCAAGAAAATATCCATGGGCAGTGGGTAAGTGGTTTTGATTTTTAAATTATATAACAATTTTGTTTATTAACACATTTTGCAGAACTATAGTCACATGGTAGCATTCCAGGCATTGCAATTCGGTAAAGTTGGTTCAGCTAAGACATGAGAACCGACATGTGCGACGATGCCAAAAACCCCAATGAATACAAGGAATATTCTATGGGGGTGTTAGAACAATAATCCACTCATTAGCACCTAATTACACTACTTAGTCAATTTTATTGCCTTTTTAAGCTTTAATTCACTATGTGGTGGACTAGGGGTGCTTAGTTGGACAAATGCCAAGTCATATTGAGGCTTTCACACCCACATGAGCATTCCATCTTAGTCAACCAAACACATGTGTTCCCTAATCATTGTTGGTGCGCTCCCATTAATTGAATGTGGATAGAAAAGTTGACTTGGAGCGCTAGAGTGGGATTTTGGCCAATTTTGGCTTGATTTGGTGCATTAAATGCTTCATTGAGACTCTAAATGTAACACCCTGGTTTTGACCCCATTGCATTAGATGTATATGATGTATATATTGTAAATAATCATGGTGCGGAGCTAAAGGCGAAAGCCCCACCATTGATTGGGTATGCTATGTTTCGGGTTGAAATTGTCACCGATGGTATATCGGGGCATGCGGCATATATTAAGTTTTGTCATCATGTAAATATGCATCTTTAATTAAAATGAACCCCGACCAGCTACGTTCACAGCAACTAAATTAAGAAGGGGCATGATTTTCACAAGGATAAGGGTGGGGGATTTCAAACCTTGAGCCATGAGAAAAAATCCATGTGTCACCACCCTATTTTGATTTTCCCATCTTTCCTTGTTTTATCCAACCACCACCATTAAAAAATGCTGCTTTTAGTTGGGGCAGTTATGGCTAGTAGTAGAGGGTGGAAGGACTGTCAGTCCTTGCCCACACTCACACTCCACCAGCGTGGTTGACCTCACGATGGCAAGCAAAAACCACCACCATCACTCCAGCGGACTCTCCACACACTCTCTCCATGACGGTGCTGAAACACTCACGCACTTTCGGATATGCATTCTCTCCATAGTTTTTTCATCCTCACGCAGGACGAGAGTTTGTTCATTCCCAAGCATAGGATTTCCTGGTTTTACTCACGCAGATTTTCCTCTACGGATTTTGTGGATGGAGTGGGTGTGTACTTTCCTCACAGACTGATTCATGGGTTGCTGTGGTATCCCTTATGTTACAGTGTGTTTTCTTGGGGATTTATTTATGTTTGGGGATGGGAGTCTATTCATCCTCACGCACAGGTTGAGAGTATGTATCTTCTTCCCCAGTGCGGTCGGTGTAAGTCTTTTCCTCTTGCTTAGTTGTCCAGGGCGGACTGTTGTTTTCCCCATGTTGTGAATTGTGTTCATTGATACTTTTTGGGACTGTTGTAATTATCTTGGGATATGTTTTGGCCACGTTAGGGCCAAGAATGGCCCAAGAGTTGTTTTCCCTACCCAAGCTGTGAATCGCTTGTGTGACTGCATGTATACAGTGGTTGGTCTTCGGACTGTGTTGGGAGCATGGATGGGGGCTTGGTTTGCTTGATAAATCTGGTGTGTTTGGAAACCACACAAATAGAGCTAGAGGGCTGGCTTTCTTCTCCACAACCCCTGAATAGAACTGGAAGGGAATGCAGGGCCCGAGGGACTGTGTAGCAGAGAAGGGACTGATTCCTTGTGTTGGGTGTGTGTGGGTGTATTAGAATCCAGGCTAGTTCTGGTGTAGGTGTTCTTGGCTCTGTAATGAGTTCACCAGCTTAGCATTTAGCATTTTCCAGCTCCTTAATGGCCTGATAAACCTAACCATGTTGGCTTGGTTGTCTTGTTGATGGCCTAATAAACCCAACTGTGTTGGCTTGGCTATGTTTGTGTATCCTTGGCTATGTGTAAGCCTGCTTGTTCCTTATTCCTTGGATAATCATGCCCAACTCGGGGGTGGCAGCATTGCTGAGAGATTAAGGATCACGCTGGCCTATGGTTGGGTGGAACGTTGCAGCGACGTAGCGGGTTGCAGAACGAGTTCTTCATAAGATAAGTAATCTTGTCTAATTTACTTCTGCAATCCTATTTACTGTTAATGATTATGATGAACATGTTGAATGAATGCTTGTATGAATGTATGTTGCTTCTGCTATGTATGATAAATAATTGCATCTGTGTATGTTCTACTTCAATGCATTCTATTTCAACATTTTTATGAATTCACATGTGCATGGGGCTTGTAGCCCAGATGGTTAATGCCATGGTAGCGTCCTCTTCATCGGTCGCCGTCCAAGGTGTAATCATTAACCCACAACACATCATTCATGTCCACTCAGAAATTCGTGGCTGTTTGGGGTGATTTAGGACATGATTGGCCCACTTAGGGGTGTTTGATGCCATTTTGGAAATTTTGACTTATATTCTCACAATTGGCTTCCAAATCCTCACAAAACTCCTATGTTGTAATATATACCTGATAATAACAATTTTTATGGTTAGATAGTTCGAAATTATCTTGTTCCAGTTCACATTGTGTGTGTAATTTGTCTTTCAATTGATGGGTTTTTTTCCATTTTTGCACCAAATTTGATTTGTGAGCTTCACTAATGCTCCTAGATTCTCCTGTGGTTTGATTTTTTCACATGGTATCAGATCCTGTTGGATATTTTTGAGTTACAGATCAATTCAGAGTGACTTGAGCTACATTTTTAGTGGAGTTCCAGATAAAATCGAATTGTGTATCCGACAATTTATCCATCATCAGCGTGGGAAGAAATGGAGGCTACCCACATCATGATAACACCCTTCAATTTATTTTATTAGTAGGTATAGATGGTGATTCAATTGAGAGACAAAGGGATTTATAGGGTTACCATGGGCACTGAGGTCGAGCCATATTTTGCAGTTGAGAAAGAAAAGTACTTCAATAGATTGGATGAGGCATTTGGATTGTTGTGTCTAAGCATCTCGAGAGAGATATTGTTCCACATCGATAGTTTGATAACACCCAATGAGGTCTGGGTAAAACTAGAGACTCTATTTGGGAAAACTGATGAGCTATGTGGTCATCGACTTGAGAATGAGCTTATCAGCTTAAGCTTAGTGCACTATGACACAATCAATGACTTCTTAACCAAGTTTAAGTCGCTTGTGTTGCAGTTGAAGTAGTGTGGCATTGAAAATAAAGAGTACCAATTGATCTTGTCTATACTTTCGAAGTTGGGGCTAGAGTTCTTAGTTTTTGTGAGTACATTCCACTGTGGCAAGTTAACACCTCGTAACTAGCAAATGCCCAGTCTGGAAAATTTCATGGAGTCACTCACTTAGGAGAAATACAAACTTGTCCAAATGGGCACCATCAATACCAAGGATCAAGCACTAGCACTGGGAGTTTTGAATTCCTCAAAGGGAAAGCCCAAGTCCAAGAATTTGAAGCTACCAGAGAAGAAAAAAAACCAAGAAAAACCCAAATCCAGTGATGCAAGTTCGAATCCTTCCAAGGAGAAGGACAAGAAGGGAAAAGAGAAGGGAAAATGCACCTATTGACACAAGAGATGGAATCCAGAGAGCTCATGCATGAAAAATACCATTGGTACTATGGCACAACTGCTGGAGAGGAACAACATTCCAGTCCTTGACAGTGCAAGGAAGAAGGATGGCAACTCCAGTTCAAATGAGAGCAAGGAGAAATGTCATGCTTTGTTGGCAGGTACTTCTAACTTTTCATATTTTGTCATTGATTTAGGGGATTCCAGGCATATGGTAGCCAAGAAATAGCTCTTCTCCTCCATGAGTTTGAATGCTGGCCCAATAGTTTGAATGGGGGATGATTCAGAACTCCAAACCAAGGGGATTGGGAGGATTGATTTAGAGCATGTATTCTTCAGTGAATTATTGTATGTACTAGATCTTGCAGCAAATTTGATGTCAATATATCAAATGACCCATATAGGAGAGCCAAATAGAGTGACCTTCACTCCAGAAATGGTAGAGATTGCATATATCTCAAGAGACCAAGTGATTGCAATTGGCTATACAGATCACTATGAGAGGATGTACAAGTTCTCTAACTTCCTCCCCACTTCCAATGACCAAGAAATTCTATCAAATGCCAATGAAGTTTCAAATCTATGGCATGAGATGTTTGGTCACATGAAATACAAGTACTTGCAAGCACTACACAGAGATTAGATGGTGGAATTTCTTCCACAAATCATATCATCAAATGGAGCATGCATTGGGTGCATAGTTGAGGAGCATCCTGCGAAAAGCTATGAGAAGGGAAAAGCAATGAGAGAAACCCAAACACTTGGGTTAGTGCATTCAAACTTGATTGGTCCATTTCCCAATCCATCAGATGGTGGATCAAGGTATGTGCTTATTGTCATATATGATTACTCTAGATTTTTTTGGGTGTACTTCCTTAAATTGAAGTCTGAGGTGTTTGAACACTTGAAGACTTGGAAGGCATTAGTAGAAAATCAGAGTGGGAATAATATTAAAGTCCTTAGGACTGATAATGTAAAGGAGTATGTCAATAAGAACCTACAACAACTTTGTGAGGAGAGTGGCATCCAAATGAAACACTCAAATCCCTACACACCATAGCAGAATGGTGTGGCCGAGAGGAAGAATAGGTCACTCAAGGAGATGGCCACTTGCATGAAAGAAGCAAGGGATATAAGTCCCAAGATATGGGATGAAGCCATAATTTGTGCTGATCATATACAAAATAGATCCTTTAACAAATCAGTTAAAGGAATGACACCTTACGAGGCATGGTTTGGTCAAAATCCAAATGTCTCCAATTTCAGAATTTTCTGGACTAGAGCATGGGATAGAATTCCCTCTGAAAAGAGGAAAGCCTTGAAACCACAAAGCAAGGATTCCATCATGGTTGGGTATGGTGAAGAAACCAAAGGTTACAAGATATTTGACACCTCCACTTGCAAGAAATTTGTTGAGAGAACTGTGAAATTTGAAGAAGAGCCAATTCCTGATTTCGAGCTTGCATTGGGGGAATTATCCTCTCCTCAACCATTCGAAGATGTAAGTGATGATACATGCTATGTTTTTTATAATATTTCTGATAATTTTTTTTTGAATATGACATTTCTAAATCTGAATCACCATATAGGCCGAAGTGGGATGAAAAAATTGTACAAGCAGTTGAAGAATTGGAAGGAAATCCCCATGAGCCTAGGAAGACTAGATCACAAACTAGAAGAGATTACTTTGCAAGTGATAGTGCTCTTGTTGAGAAATTTTATATGATAGTTGGGACTGATCCTCATTTATATAATAAATATTTTAATTACCCAATATGGATATCATCAATGGAAGAAGAATTTCAGTCCCTCCAAAAGAACAATACATGGGAATTGGTTCCCCTTCCTCCCAAGAGGAAAGTTGTTCAATACAAATGGGTTTTCCAAACCAAAATTTCTGTTGATGGTTCTGATCTGAAACATAAGGAAATATTAGTTTCTAAGGGATATTATCAGGTCCATGGTGTTTATTACACAGAGAACTTTGCACTGGTTGCAAATATGGACTCAATTAGGCTAGTTCTAGCACTGGCAGCTAGTAAAGGTTGGGAAGTTCACCACATGGATGTTAAGAGTGATTTATTACATGGTGAGATACATGAAGAAATATATATGCAGAATCCTTAAGTTTTACAAGAATATCCTTCATTGGTATGTAGGTTGACGATATCATTGTATGGACTCAAGCAAGCCCCCAGGGATTGGTATGCTAAAATGGATGCTTTTTTGCTTCCTATTGGTTTCACAAGATGAAAATCAGACCCTAATGTGTATTTGCAGAAAAATGATGGTATTTTTCAGGTAATTTTTCTTTATGTTGATGATCTCCTCATTCCAGGTAGCTACACCAATTTAATTTTCCAAATCAAGTCATCTTTGCACAGTGAATTTGCCATGATAGACCTAGGATTGCTAAGGCAATTTTTGGGCTTCGAAATTGAGCAAAATGAAAGGGGAATCAAGTTGAGTCAAACAAAGTATGCTTCAGACCTGGTAAATAATTTTAACATGGCTGAGTGTAAGGCATCCAAGTCTCCATTTCTTTCTGGTATTAAAATGCATGAATTTGGCAATTCTCCATTGGTAGATTTTACACTCTACATGCAACTAGTGGGCAACTTGCTCTACCTCACTCACACAAGACCTGATTTGTATTATGCTGTAAATTTTGTATCAATACATATGCACCAGCCACATGATATCCATTGGAAAGAAGAAAACATAATTCTTCAATATGTCCAGGGAACTGAGAACTTTGGGGTGCACTACACAGCTAGTTTCTCACTTCAACTAGATGGATTTTCTGATTTAGATTGGGCTGGAGATCCTGCTAATAAGAATTCAACTTCAGTTTTTTTTAAATTTTTTATGAAGGTCCCATTTTCAGGTCAATTAATAAATAACACACTATTTCACTTTCATCAGTAGAGGTCGAGTACAAGGCAGCAGTCAATGCTACTACACAGTGTGTTTGGTTGCAGGGAATTCTCCAGGAATTTGGTGTCACAATTGATTCTCCAACCAACATTTGGGTGGAAAATAAAAGTTTCATCAAAATGTATACTGATTTATTTCAGATACAAATAACAAAACATATTGAGATACACATACATTACATTCGGGGCTTAGTGCATGACAGGGTGATCTCACTGCAGTATTGCCCATCCACCGAGCAAACTGCTGATATTTTTACCAAGGATTTCACTAAGAAGACCTTCACCTACCTGAGATATTTTCTTGGGGAGAGTGAAGGATGGTAATTTTATTTTATTTATTTCAATTCCAGCCCCATGTCCATTCTTTAGGGAAGGTTTTGTTCCATGAGGTTTTCCTTCTTTTCCTCAGTTCACATGGACAAATAAAATTGTAATTTGTGAATTATGTATTTCAAGTGACTTGAGCCATTGTTCCCAAGGAATCCATCATTTTGTGAGCTATAGTTATTTTTTGGATTAAGGTAGGGTGTTAGGATAGTAATCCACTCATTATCACCTAATTACACTACTTAGTCAATTTTATTGCCTTTTTAAGCTTTAATACACTATGTGGTGGACTAGGGGTGCTTAGTTGAAAAAATGCCAAGTCATATTGAGGATTTCACACCCACATGAGAGTTACAACTTAGTCAAATAGAAACATGGGCACCCCCATCATTTCTTGTGTGCTCCCATTCATTGAATGTGGACATGCAAGTTGACTTGGAGCTCTAGAGTGGGATTTCAACCAATTTTGGCTTGATTTGGTGCATTAAATACTATATTGAGACTCTAAACCACCCATATTTCCACACCCACACTTTATAAGGTGTAATAATTGACCCAAAAGACATTATCCATGTCCAATCAACAATTTGTGGCTGTTTGGGGTGATTTGGGACATGATTGGCCCACATAGGGGGGTTTGATTCCATTTTGGCAATTTTGACTTATATGCTCACAATTGGCTTCCAAAGCCTCACAAAAATCCTATGTTGTAATATATACCTGATAATAACAAGTTTCATGGTTAGACAGTCCAAAATTATCTTGTTCCAGTTCACATTGTGTGTGTAATTTGTCTTTCAATTTATGGTTTTTTTGCCAGTTTTGCACCAAATTTGATTTGTGAGCTTCAGTAACGCTCCTAGATTCTCCCGTGGTTCAATTTTCTCATAGGGGGGGAATTTAAAAATTGGAAATGTTGAGCCAGAGTCTAATGGGAGAAGTTTCAAGTGTAATGTCCCAAATTTTTCATTGGGTCACAATGGCCAAATCACATTTTCCATATTCATGAAAGTTGTCAAATGGATGCTAAAAGTCAAATAATTGCCAAGGAGGAAAATCACTAGTTTCCTAGGTTGGAGGTGGAAGACTTGAGATTTGGAATAAGGGGGATAATAAATGATGTTTAGACATTAGAAGAGGATAAATATTTAATAATGTAGATTATTAAATAAATACAAGAGAAAATTGAAATGGCTATGGAGAATGGAGACACATGGAGACTATGGGGCCCACTCAAGCTAGAATTCCTATGTTAAATGGCATCCTCCTCTTGCAATATCGAATATATGGGAAGCCTAATGTTTTTGGATGGATTATAAGGTTGATATAATTTTCCATATACTTCATAGGTCGAATTCGGGATGAATTTTAACTTACATGGGAGAGAAGAGCCAAATGGGAGTTTCATGGACACTTGGCTAGATTTCCCTTACATTTAGGAAATCTATGACACCAATGATGGAGATTCTATGAAAGTTATGACATAAGTCAGATATGAAGGCTGAAATTATGAAATAATGACATGTCAGGCCTGAATATAACATCTTAGAGGTTGAATTTTGGAGTTGGAGAAGGCCAAGAGGCTCCTACTCAAATTTGGGAAAAGAGGGAAGGTGAAGAGACAAGCCACATTGCATAGCATGAGAAGCCACACCAATTCGACTTGGATTTGGTTTATGGATGGATTTGGAACCTTATAAGATCAATAATGTTTATAAAATATAGGGATCAGCCATGAGAAGAAGCTTTTTGATCATTTTATGAATTTGGGTTTGTGAAGAGAGAGCTAGTGGATGACTAGTTCCTCACCTTAGCCAATTTTGAGGGTGAAAGATTATGATTCTAATTGGTGATTTGGAGAAGCCACTAAGGTATTTCAAGGAGATTTAATGGAGTCATAATTTATAGGTTCAAGCTACAGGAGGCTCATGGAAATCTCAATATCATATTGTTCTTCCATTCATCTCAATTTTTCTCACCATATTTCAACTCTACGGAGTGAGGCCCACTCGGTGAGATATTCATCTCTTTGAGGGAGATTATATTTCTCCCATATTTTTTATTCTGATGTAAATTATATTTATTTCAATTTCATAAATCTATAAGGTCAAAAGGCCAATATATCTCATGTATGATTGTCCAATATTGAAGAAACAATGCCATTTCCCCAATACCTTGTTGTAAACTCTTGAAATCTTGATGGAATGAAATATATGTGTGAAAAATTGATTATTTATGAATGAATTAAATTTAATTAATTTATACTATGGGTTTCATGTTTAGTAACTGAGAATGTGTGGCCATTGGGTCGAATTTCATATCATTTGGACCAAACTACATCTCGTTTCCCCAAGGGTCCAAAACTACTTTTATATATCTGATTGAAAAACATGATAACAGCAATGGGAGTTCTATTGGTTATGAATATGAGTATTTTATAATGTATTATACACATCCCCTACTTTAATTTGAGAATTTGAGTGAGTTTTTGTACATTTGGGAATCCATTCCGGCAATTACCAAGGAGGGATTTGAGCCCAAAATTGCTAGTTAAAGTATCTATCTTATTCATAATTTGATATAGAATTTCAGAAGTAATTGGAAGGAAATAATACACCCATGAAAATTATAATTAATTTATTATATGACTCATACACCTTCTGGTAAAATTCAAGAGCATTTGGATCTATTTGGAGTCATCTACCATTGGGGGTTGGAACCTCAAAATTACTAGTAAATTCATGGAGTTCCCTTGGATACCTATTCGACCCCAAAACCACATATGATGCTTAAAATATAATTTAATTAATGTATAATAATAGAGGCAAGTATCATACTAACAATTAGTGAAGGTTGTAAAATGTTGTGAAGATATTTGTTGCAGGACCGAGGGCGGATTTCCACCTCCCAAATTGACTAGTCTTGTCCTGAAACTTCTTCCCTTGCAAATTGCAGACCATGGTTGGGTTTGTTAGTTGATTATATTTCTAATAGATGTGATAATATGTCCCATCACCCCTCAGAACCTCCCTCAACAATTTTTAAAGCAATTCGAGGGATTTTGGAATCAATTGAATCCATATAACTAGAGTTGTAAGAAGATGAATTTGAGTATATTGTGAAAGAATTGAAGAATTGGTCATTTTGATAAAATTTCCTAAAAGGGGACATTACAGTGGTATCAGAGCATCATCTTGGCACCTTATGTGGTATGATATTTATGATTAAAATAATTCAGGGACCACCATTATATATTGAAACCGAAAAGTGCTTTTGTTGAAGAGGAAAAAAAAAGTAGGAGAATAAAGCAATTTTTGGGGAAAATATGACTAGGGATGAAATGGGATCCTCATATGATGGTGAGGATAAAATAAAAGGAATGTAACTTATCCTTGAAGACATGACCAAAAATATTATGAAAGGATTCAAATTTTTGGCTATCCAAAGTTGGAAAAAATATATTTATTTTAAGAAAACCAAGGGGGAAAATGCGTCAGCTTGCTTGAAGGAGAAAAAGGAGAAGACCCACGAACCACCTAGTTCTGAAATAGTGTTAGAATAACCAACCCATAGTTACCTACCTTAGAAATTAATTTAATCATTTTTTTCTTATTACCTAGTTTCCTAGATTCCACTCTATGCTAGTTTCCTTCTACATGTCCTAGAAGTCAACACATGCTAAAAATGAGTCATGGAGAACTTGGGAAACATCCTGGAAACCCATTTTAACATTTCTGATTTATTCTAGATTCTCCAAAGCACATATCTTCTTTTTCTATAAAGTTGCCTTGTTTTATTTCTGATTTAAGGCGAAGGGAAAGCTAGACTAGTGGTAACTACCTTGTTTTTGCCCACATCATCCTCCCTCCTTTTATCCAGATAAAATCATGTATGAGTTTTCTTTCCATCCCTATTTATCTTTCCCACTTGACTTAGCAAATTCATGAGAATCTACCTAGATTTGGAAACTGCTTTATGCACCTATGGGGGATTTGACTAGTTTTGGTAAGCCTGCTTTTTTACTATTTTGAATGGAATATTTATGCATTTGAATATCTCATGTAATAATATATTACAATAGCCTATTACTTCACAAGGTTGGCTATTGTACACTTACTCAATACAGATTAGTGTTATGCTCCAATTTCATTCTCCTTTCGTGTTAATTTCGCATGTTTGATTAGCAATTTTGTGAGTGTAATTGTTATATATCTTGGGTTCAATTTCCACATGGTATCAGAGCCTTTGCAGATCAATTTCTCTCCTTCCATATTGCTATTGTGGTTTCGACATCTTGACTGGGAGCATATTCTATTGACTGAAGGGCACAGTTTCTGAGCTATGGACCAATCTTAGAATATCATCTTGACTCCATTCAATTTATTTGAGTGGAAAGCTGAGATGGAGATATTGTTGAGATCCAAAGGTCTATACATGGTGACTATGGCAACTGAAACAGATCCCAATGCAGCTACAGAGAAAATCAAATGGTACAATAGGAGGGATGAGGCCTATGGTCTTTTGTGTCTGATCATTTCAAGAGACCTCCTTTTCCATCTTGTTGGATTGACATCACCTAATGAAGTGTGGGAGAAGCTTGTAGATATTTTTTGTAAGAAATATGAGATGAGAGGACATCAAATTGAGAATGAGCTGATATCCTTGAGTCCTAGTAGCTTTGAATCCTTGCAACTCTACTTTTCCAAGTTTAAAGCCCTTGTTTGGGATAAAAAATAAGGAAGAGAAACTAGTTTTGGCCATACTCTCTAAGCTTGGCCCTAACTATTCAGTGTTTATTTCAACCTTCCATGCCACCAAGTTGTCAGCTCGAGCCTGGAAGATGCCTAACCTTGTAGAGTTAATGGAATCCCTCACACAAGAACAAGATAAGTTGGTGATGATGGGCACCATCAAACCTTCCAAAGACCAAGGTTTCATTGTTGAAGATTCAAGGGTGGATTCAAAAAGAATAAAAAATCTAAAAAGCCACCTAAGAAAAAGAGAGACAAGAACAAGTCTTAAGAGGATCCCCAAGGTTCCAAGAAGAACTCCTAGAAGAAGAAGAACAAAGGAGAAATGAGCAAGTGCACATACAGTAGTAAGGGCTATCATCCTGAGAGCTCTTGTATGAAGAAGCAAATTGACATGTTGACCCAACTCCTGGAGAAGAATAACATCTCCCTTCCTGATTGCTCAAAGAAGAGGGAAGGAGGATCAAATTCAGAGGACAGAGAGAGAGTACATGCCTTGGTTGCTGGCACATCAAGCTCACCTAGCTTCATCATAGACTCTGGAGATTCTAGACATATGGTTTCGACAAAAGAGGCATTCTCCTCTCTTGACATGTCGAAAGGTCCACCAATAGTTTTGGGAGATGACTCTCTCACTGAAATTTTGGGGAAGGGAAGGATTGATCTTGACCATGGTAAGTTCAATAATGTGTTGTATGTTCTAGGTCTTGCCTCTAATCTCTTGTCAGTGTATCAAATGAGTCACACTAGGTCTCGAAAGAAGGTCACGTTCTCCTTTGATGATGTTGAAATCATAGAGATTTTGAATGGTAAAGTCATAGCAAAAGGTGTTGTTGATCACACTTTGAAGGTATACATGTTTTCCCATTTTCTACCCTACTCAAACCCCACTGCTCTTTTGATTCATGCTAATGAGAAAAGAAAGATTTGGCATGAAATATTTGGCCATATTAACTACAAGTATATTTCTGATTTGAGTGAAAAATATATGGTCATAGAGTTACCAAAGATCAAGTTTTCTAAGGGAGTCTGTCAAGGTTTTTGTCCTAGGAAAACACCCAGAGCACAAATATGAGAGAGCTAGTCATGAGAGAACCTTTGCACCTCTTGAGTTAATCCATAGTGACATTGCTGGTACATTCCCTCATATGTCCATGAGTCAAGACAAATATGCACTGAACTTCATAGATGACTTTTCCAGGTATTGTTGGGTTCACTTCCTAAAGCATAAGTATGAATTTTTTGACCTCTTCAAGGTCTTTAAAGCCTTGGTTGAAAACCATTCTGGGAGGAAACTCAAGATCCTCAGATCTGAAAATGGTGGTGAGTATGTCAAGTCTGAGTTCATTTCGTATTGTAAAGATGCAGGTATTTAGATGCAGCATTCGATCCCTTACACACCACAGTAAAATGGTGTTGCTGAGAGAAAGAACATGTCACTGAAGGAGATGGCAACCTACATAATGGAGGCTAATACTTTGCCACCAAAGTTTTGGTTTGAGGCTATAAATTGTGCATCTTACATATAGAATATTCTACCTCATAAGCAGCTTGATGGTATGACTCCTTTCAAATCTTGGAGTGGGCACAAGCTAGATGTGACCCATTTTAGGATTTTTGGCTCAAAGGCTTGGGCTAGATATCCAATTGAAAAGAGAAAGGCTTTGCAGCCCCAAATCCAAGAGTGCCTATTTGTTGGGTATTCTAAAGATTCAAAAGGGTACAATCTAATCAACTTGAACACTAACAAATCTTTCATTAAAATAAGTGTTCATTTCTAAGAAGAGCCTTTAGCAGTAGTTGAAGTTGGAGAGTCCTCTTCACCACCAGAATCATTGATTGTAAGTGAAGAGACTAATGAGTTTGGTGATTTTGATATGTCTGGTAATAATGATTTAATTTCAGATCCTAAAATTCCTAAAATACCAAAATGGTCAACAAATACCATTCATGTAGATGGGGAACTAGCTAGACATATTGAGATCGTAGGAGGACTAGATCTCAATTTGAGAGTGCCCTTTGTGTGAAAGATCCCCTATTTTCTGAGAAGTGCTATCTGATGTTTGAATCAAAACCATAGACATATTAATATGCAGCACATGATCCAATATGGCAAACAAACATGAAATAATAATTCAGCTCGCTCCAGAAGAACAACACTTGGGAACTAGTTGATATTCCCCCTAGGAGGAAGCTAGTTCAATGTAAGTGGGTTTTCAAGAATAAGTTTGCTACTGATGGCTCACCTTTGAAATATAAGGCAATATTGGTAGCTAATGTATACTCACAAGTACAAGTTATTGAATACAATGAAAACTTTGCACCAGTGGCAAAGATGGACTCCATAAGGCTAGCTTTAGCCATTGCATCTTTGAAGCAGTGGGAGGTACATCACATGGATGTGAAGTGTGATTTCCTAAATGGAGATATCACTGAGGAGATTTATATGCAAAAACTTGAATAGTTTGTTTCTAATCCATATTTAGTGTGTAGGTTAAAGAAATCATTGTATGGGCTCAAGCAAGCCCCCAGGGCTTGGTATGCCAAGATTGATGGTGTTTTGCTATCACTGAGTTTTATTCAATGCAAGTCTGATACTAATGTCTATTTGAAGCTGATTCATGGTTATTTGATGATTATTGTCTTGTATGTAGATGACCTTCTGATTACAGGAAGTTCAAAGAAATAGATTGCCTCCTTGAAAGATGCAATGAACCATGCATTTTCTATGATAGATTTGGGATTGTTGAGCCAATTCTTGGGTCTCGAAATTGCTCAATCCCAAAATGAAATAAAATTACATCACTCCAAGTATGCATTAGATTTGGTGAACAAGTTCAACATGAAATATTGTAAGCCAAGCAAGACTCCCTTCCTTTCAAGAGTTAAGCTTGAAGAAGCAAGTTCTTCTCCTATGGTAAATAATGCACTATATAGGCAATTGATTGGGTGTTTGATTTATATTATGCACACTTGACCTGAATTATCTTATACAGTTAGTGTGGCTTTGAGATACATGGATCAGCCTCATGAGATCCACTGGAGGGAATCCAAAAGGATCCTAAACTTTGTTCAAGGAACAAGAACTTGTGGGATCTTCTACAAAGAAAAATATGATCTTGATTTGATTGGGTTTACTGACAGAGATTGGGTAGGTGACAACAAAGATTGAAAGTCTACATCAGGATATGTGTTCATTCTTGCAGAAGGACCAATCAACTGGTCAAGAAATAAGTAGAGTGCCATAGCACTCTCATCTACAGAAGCAGAGTATAGAGGAGTTGTAAATGCAACAACTCAATGTTTGTGGTTGCAAGGAATACTTGGAGAATGTGGGTTCGAATCAGAGTTTTCAACTATTATCTACTGTGATAATCAGAGCACCATTTGAATCTGCAATGATCCAGTTCAGAGACAGTGAACCAAGAACACTAAGATCCATATGCACTACATCAGACAGTGTGTGCATGATGGTACCATTCATCTACTCTTCTGTGCATCTTCAGAACAAGTAGTAGACATCTTCACCAAAGTTTTTCGTGAGAAAAATTTCAGCAATCTCAAATCAATGCTGGGGATAGCTGATCATTCTATGAATTATTATTGATGACAAGATTTCCAAATTTTGTTTTCCTGTCCATGTTTAAGGGAGGATTTTTCCCACTGGGGTTTTGCCTCTTTCCTTAGTTGTATGGACAAGCAGTATGTAAAAGGTGACTAAGCCTTGTTGCTAGCCCCTATAGTTTTCTGATATTTACTCATAAAGGTAGGCTTAATGGGGTTTTTTAGAATAATCAACCCATAGTTACCTACCTTAGACATTAATTTAATCAATTTTGTCTTATTACCTAGTTTCCTAGAATCCACTCTATGCTAGTTGCCTTCTACATGTACTAGAAGTCAAAACTTTCTAAAATTGAGTCATGGAGTGCTTGGGAAACATATTATAAACCCATTTTAGCATGTCTACTTTATTCCATATTCTCCAAAGTGCATATCTACATTTTCTATAAAGTTTCCTTGTTTTATTTCTGATTTAAGGCAAAGGGAAAGCTAGACTAGTGGTAACTGCCTTATTTTTTCCCACATCATCCTCCCTCCATTTCTCCAAATAAAAGAATGTATGAGTTGTCTTTCCATCCCTCTTTAGCTTTCCCACTTGACTTAGCAAATTTGTGAGCATCTACCTAGATTTGGAAACTGCTTTATGCACCTATGGGGGATTTGACTAGTTTTGGTAAGCTTGATTTTTTACTATTTTGAATGGCATATTTATGCATTATAATATCTCATATAATTATATATTACAACATCCTATTAATTCACAAGGTTGGCTATTGTACACTTACTCAATATAGATTAGTGTTATGCTCCAATTTCAGTCTCCTTTGGTGTTAATTTTGCATGTTTGATTAGCAATTTTGTGAGTGTATTTGTTCTATCTCTTGGGTTCAATTTCCACAAATAGGTGAAGTAGAAGAATTAGTACATGAAGGGGATATAAATTCACTCCCAAGTGACTCTGAAAAATATGAAGAGACATCACATAAGTATGAAGAAGTTTCTATTGAAAATACTGAAGATCATTTTGAGACACATTCTACCTTGGAAATGAAACAAATAGCTTCTACTAATGGATTATTGAACTATGAAGGATTACCTACTGATGGGTGCTCACACCTCTATGTTGTAGACATATAGATCACTTTTGAAAGTGTTTTAACAAGACAAAATTCCATTAAACATGAAAATCAAGACCTTGTAGCAGTTGAAGAAGAAACAAGATCAACTTCCCCATCACCACTTGAGCTTCATGAAGTTGGTCCAAGAAATAAAGACAAATATGAGGAGGTTCATTTGTAAGAGCCTCATTTTATTGAAGGGTCCTTAAATATTAATGAAAATAAGATCCAAGACTCCCTTAGTATACTCCATGACACTCAAGCATTGGTATCAAACTCTTGTTGGAGAGCAACTTCCTTGGAGGAGCCATCCTTTCTTGAAGACATGGATAAGATCCAAAGAGCAATGTGCAACATCAAAGGTAATTTCATGTCTTTGATTTTTGATAGAAAAAATGTCATTGAGCTTAGTGAATGGTTATATGAATCCTACTTGAAGAATAATGAAGTTATTCATAAGCTCACAATTCAAAATGAGCAACTTCTTGAAAAGTTGCAAGACACTTGTTTTTTCTCCTATGTTTCAGATTGTCAAATGGTAGATTGTTTGGAGGATTCTCATGACATGGTGGATCATGAGAAATTTGGAAATTTGAATGTACTTGATGTGTTTGAAGATGAACCTGAAGAGATCCAAACACTTGATGTGGTGGAAGAGGAACTTGAATTTTCTCTTGATGAAGGGTATGCAATTTTTAAAGAAGAGCATGATTCCTCTACATTGGAACCAATATACGACAAAGGTTTCACACTTTTGAAGGAGCTGCATGATACTTCCCATATGTATCCTTAATATGATGAAACTTCTGCACTTTATGATCATTTGGGTGATTTAGTTCATTCTCCTACATTCTACAATTCCATGCTTTGCAACATTAGTCTCAATGAAGTATGGGTGAAAGGGTTCTTTTTCATGGTGCCACATGAGGAGTATGAAAATCCTATATTTACTTTTTATGATTACATGGTTGGAGAACACTATTATTCACATTTGTATCAGCATCCTTTGTTACTTTATGATGATGCACATCTACATGGATGCACCTATGATATGCATTTGAGTCACTTGAAGACTCATTTTTTTTCTTGCTCAACACTTGGTTCATTTAATGTTGGAGGAATTTCATTCGACCCTTGGGTGAAGAGGGATATTATTGAGGAAAATTATTATTGGAAGCAACATCCTTTGTTATTTCATGATGATATACATATTCATGGGTGTATTGATGAGACTTCTTTGAGCCACTTGAATTCTTCATGTTTTATTTTCTCCTTATTTGGTTCATATTTTGGTGGAGGTTCTTCATTCACTTCTTGGATGAAAGAAAAAATGGTTGATTATTATTTTTATGCATAATAAATTCTTTGGGAGAAGAATTATAGGACATGGGATCTTCACCTATGTCATTGGAGCATATTTTATTGGTCGCTTGAATAATGTATTCACTTGGCAAATGGTAGTCTACTCACTTGGAGGTATAAGAACTTTCATGATTTTTTGATGAGGCACCTCCTTGATGTATCTTTTTATTATGTTGTTATGTACTTTGATGATATATATTATGTACTCATGATGTTTTAAATAATGCGTACAAGAAAATGGGATCTATGAATTCTCTTTCCTAATGGTATGAGTTGGAGAGCACTCTTAATTGTTGGAGTGCAATGCAAGCAATGGGACCTTGGGAAAGTTTTTAGTCCCATTGATTCCAAATTCTTAGGGAAACAAGAAGTATGGAAGATGGATTCCCCACTTAATAAGGTTATGTTCATCAGAGCATTGCAGCAGCAATCATGATGGTTCCTCTCTCAAATATTCATGGAATCTCAAAGACTCAAAGTGGGTAGCTCGGTGGGAACTTCAAAGAATCATACAGAAAGCAGGTTCTTCAACAACCATGTTTGAAATTTATTGAGGACAAGAAATATTGGGAAGGGAGTATTTTTAATGCCCCAAATTTTTCATTGGGTCACAATGGAAAAATCACATTTTCCATATTCATGAAAGTTCTCAGATGGATGCTAAAAGTCAAATAATTGCCAAGGAGAAAAATCACTAGTTTCCTACGTTGGGGGTAGAAGCTTTGATATTCGGAATAAGGGGGGTAATAAATGATGTTTATACATTACAAGAGGATAAATATTTAATACTGTATCTTATTAAATAAATAACATAGAAAATTGAAATGGCTATGGAGAATGGAGACACATGGAGACTATGGAGCCCACTCAAGCTAGAATTCCTATGTTAAATGGCATCCTCCTCTTGCAATATCGAATCTATGGGAAGCCTAATGTTTTTGGATGGATTATAAGGTTGATATAATTGTACATATACTTCATAGGTATAATTTGGGATGAATTTTAACTTACATGGGAGAGGAAGAGCCAAATGGGAGTTTCATGGACACTTGGCTAGATTCCCCTTACATTTATGACATCTATGACACCAATGATGGAGATTCTATGACAGTTATGACACAAGTCAGATATGAAGGATGAAATAATAACATAATGACATGAAAGGACTAAATATATCATCTTAGAGGTCTAATTTCATAGTTGGATAAGGACAAGAGACTCCTACTCAAATTTTGGAGAAGAGGGAAGGTGAAGAGAGATGCCACATGACATAGCATGAGAAGCCACACCAATTCGACTTGGATTTGGTTTATGGATGGATTTGGAAACTTATAATACCAATAATGTTTATAAATATAGGGATCATACATGAGAATAATATTTTTGATCATTTGATGAATTTGGGTTTGTGAAGAGAGAGCTAATGGATGTCTAGTTCCTTGCCTTAGCCAATTTTGAGGGTGAAAGATTACCATCATAATTGGTGATTTGGAGAGGCCACTAAGGTATTTAAAGGAGATTAAATGGAGTGCTAAGTTACAGGTTCAAGCTACAGGAGGCTCATGGACATCTCAATATAATCTTGTTCTTCCATTCATCTCAAGTTTTGTTAGCATATTTCAGCTCTATGGACTGAGGCCCACTTGGTGAGTTATTCATCTCTTTGAGGGAGATTATATTGCTACCATATTTTGTACTATGATATAAATTTTATGTATTTCAATTTCAAAAATTCCAATATATCTCATGTATTATTGGCCAATATTGAAGAAACAGTGCAATTTCCCCAATACTTTGTTGTAAACTCTTGCAATCTTGATGGAATCGAACATATGTGTGCACCATTGATGATTTATGAATGAATTAACTGTAATTAATGTATACTATGAGTTTCATGGTCAGTAAATGGGAATTTGTGGCCATTGGGTCGAATTTCATATCATTTGGACCAAACTACATCTCGTTTCCCCAAGGGTCCAAAACTAGTTTTTTATATCTGATTGAAGGACGTGATAACAACCATGGGAGTTCTATTGGTTCTGCATATGAGTATATAATAATGTATTCTACACATCCCATGCTTAAATTTTAGGATTTGAGTGATTTTCTCTACATTTGGGAAGCCATTCCGGCAATTACCCAAGAGGGATCTGAGCCCAAAATTGCTAGTTAAAGCATATATCTTATTCAGAATTTGATATATACTTGAAGAAGTAATTGGAAGTAATAATACACCCCTGAAAATTATAATTAATTTATTGTATAACTCATACACCTTTTGGTACAATTTGAGAGCATTTGGAGCTATTTGGAGTCATCTACCATTGAGGGGTGGAACCTCAAAATTACTAGTAAATTCATGGAGTTCCCTTGGATACCTATTCAAACCCAAAAACACATATGATACTTAAAATATACTTTAATTAATTTCTGATAATATATCCAAGTATCATAGCCACCATCAATGAAGGTTGTACAGTGTTTTGAAGAGATTTGTTCCAGGATTGAGGGGGGATTTCCACCTCCCAAATTGACTAGTCTTGTCTCGAAACTTATTCCCTTGAAAATTGCAGAGCATGGTTGGGTATATCAGTTGATTATATGTGATATATATGTGCTATTATGTCCCATCACCCCTCAGGACCTTCCTCAACAAGTTTGAAATAAATTGGAGGAATTTTGGAATCAATGGAATCCATATAACTAGAGTTGTAAGAAGATGAATTTGAGTACATTGTGAAAGACTTGAAGAATTGGTCATTTTGATAAAATTTCCTAAAAGGGGACATTACATCAATATAATGCTCCATATTTTTTTTCCACCATGAGAAGCCTAAGGGTGGATATGCAAAGTCACAGGGCAGAAAATGAAATATTGGTTAAGGCACCGGAGGAACAGAATCAATAGAATGCAGCCATGCTACATAGTTTGATAGACATTCAGAGGCAGATGAAATACGGGGACAAAAAGTGAGACCAGAAGGAAGTAAGATTAGTTGTATAGGAAGAAAGATATCTCCTAGTGGGTCATCTGACTCTGAAGGATCCACTAATGTTTCAAGTTCTTCTTCTCGCGAGGATAAGAGAAAGAGGCGCTATCAGAACCATTCACATGATGAATTTAAGAAGGAAAGGACTCCTACCTTCAATGGTGAGATAAAGAATGGTGAAGAAGTTGAAGCTTGGCTTCTTGGGGTGAGGAAATATTTCCAAGTCCAATACTATTCAGGAAATATGAAGTCTAGGGTAGCCATCTTCAACTTTACTGGAAGAGCATCCATATGCTGGGAGCAATTCAAGCAAGTGAAGGAGATTAATGAAAGGAAGATTGTGTGGAAACAATTCCAAAAGTATTTTAAGTATAAGTACCTCTCTGACATGTACTATGATGATAGGATCAAAGAGTTCCATGATCTGAGATTGGGACAGCAGACCATGGAAGAGTATGCAAACAAGTTCTTGGAATTGTTGAGGTATGTCAAGTACATCAAAGATGAAAAACTAAAAATCCAGAATTTTCTGAGTGGATTGCCTCAGTCTTCCAAAGACATAATTGAGTTTTATGAACCTAGAACTCTGGAAGAAGTGATAAGGAAAGCTAAGTATTTCTATGAGCAAAGCAAATAAAAACATGATTATCATAAGACATGGAAGGGAAAGAAGAATGAGAAGTATGACCAAAGGAAAAAAGTTTTCAATCCTTCTAACTTCAGGAATCGATAGAAGCAACCATCCCAAGTTGAGAATTAGCCAGCTAGAGTGGTGGGAGAAGAGCCCAGAGATTCAAAATAGAATAGTGTACCACTCCAATGCTGGAAATGTGGAGGACCCCACATGCACAGGTACTGTCCACTTGAGAATGAGAATGCAAGGCCAAATTACAACATTCAAGAGGCAGAAACAATGGGTCAAGTAGCAAGGGTCCTCCCTAGTATCTATGCATCACTAGAGGACCGCTAGGAAATTCAGCAGTCAACTGTGGTTGAAGTTGCATGTAAGATTGTTGAGCAATCTATTTCTATTTTGATTAACCCTGGTTCTACTCACAGTTACATTGCTCCTAGAGTAGTGGAGATTTATGCTTTTAAGAAAGTAAAGCATAGAAAATCGTGGTTAGTTCAGCTAGCCACTAGAACTAAGAGAAAGGTTAGTGAATTGGTAGAGAAATGTACATTGGTGATGAATGGATTGGTCACTTGTGTAAATATGAATGTTCTACCACTTGGTTCCTATGATGTTCTCATTGGAATGGATTGGTTATAAGCTCACAGGGTAAATCTTGACTGCTATAATAAGACTTTTGAATGCATGGATGAAGAAGGGAACCCAATAGCTGTAAGAGGCATTCCAAAGGCAATTTCTGTGAGTCAAATTTCAACAATGTAGTTGAAGAATTTTTGTAGGAAGGGTTGCAGAGTGTATGCAGCAGAGAATGAAACTATTAGGTTAGAGGGCTATCCTATATTACAAGAATTCAGGGATGTTTTTTCTTACATGATTCCAGGGCTTCCTCCAAAGAGAGACATTGATTTCACAATTGAACTTGTTCCAGGAGAAGCACTAGTGTCCAAGACACCCTACAAGATGAGTACACCAGAAATTCTAGAGCTGAAGATGAAACTGCAATGGTTATTGGAGAAGAAGTATCTTAGGCCGAGTGCGTCTCCTTGGGGAGCACTAGTTCTGTTTGTGAAGAAGAAAGATGGTACACTCAGATTGTATATTAATTGCAGACAACTAAATAAATCCACTGTAAAGAACATATATCCTTTGCCTAGGATTGATGACCCATTTGATCAAATTAGAGGAGCAAAGGTATTTTCTAAGATTGACTTGAGGTCTGTCTACCATCAGGTGAGAATAAAGGATGAAGAAATTCATAACACAACATTATGAATAAGGTATGGACTTTATGAGTTTGTTGTGGTCCCATTTGGTCTCACAAATGCACCAGCTACATTTCCGTGCCTTATGAATAGTGTCTTCAGCAGGTATTTAGACAAGTTTGTTCTTGTTTTCCTTGATTAAATTCTTATTTATTCTAAGAATGAGGAATATCATGAAGATAATTTGATATTGTTATGTTGAAATATCGCCTTGTTGAGCCATGTCTTAAGCCTTTGCCTAATCCCCAAATTTTTTTTTGCTAAATTGGATTGATGCTGAGTTTTTTTTCTTCCTTTTTCCCCTCTCTAGGAAGGTTGCTTCTCTTGTCCTTCATGCTAGGTGCACCAAAGGTTTTTTTTCCCTTGATGCTAGGTGCATCGATGCCAACGCTCTGTCTCCCAGTGCTAGGTGCACCGACGGTTCTCTTTCCCTTCATGGAAAGTTCTCTGGTGGTCATTAGAGGGAAAAAAATGGAATTTCGAGATCCTTCTCGAAGGTGGATGATGTGGAGTTCTATATCTATCATGTAGGTGAGGTGGCATTCAGTTCCTAACCTATGGGTAAGATCCCTTATATCCCTCCTACTAATAATCAACCTACTCTATCCCTTTAGCCTTATAAATTAAACCCTCTCTCCATTTGGATGAGAGGAAGGACTATGGTACTCTTATGCTGGCGGAATTTCTAGGTGATCCCTATCATCCTTTGGGAGGCTAGTATCTTGCTTTGGAGGCTTGGCTTGGATTGTTGGATGGAAGGTTGTAGCATTTAGGCTAGGTTGCGACATTCCTTCTTTTATGTAAGTCTATGTATCTCCTTGATTACATTAATACAAATCTCTTTCCATAAATTTTATTGTGTTAACAATGTTTAGAGATTTCTTCCTTAACTGTTAGCTTAGATCAATTCATGTTTGGATACACATGTACTGTTTGCTTGTTTCCACTTTCTTTATATGGTTTTGCAGCTGTAGATCTTAAGATTCTAGAGCTTGGATCAACAAAGAGAGAATAGGATTTGCATATTTCAGGTATGTGATCCATCTGTTGCTTTGCATTTCTAATTGATCTAGGAAAGTAGATTGTATTATGTATTTATTTTGTTCTAGATGCACTTGGACTAAGGAGATCTGGCTTGAGTTCACTTGAGTAGATTTATTCGATAAAAAATTTGGCGACCATACTGGGGATCGAAATAGATCTGATTTCTTTTGTTTCTGATTTCATGTCTCTTTATCAATCCTTTTGCTAGACTCTAGAGACCCTCCCTCCTTTAGATTTTATATTTGAAGAGTGTATTACATCCTCTCTATGCTATTTGGATCACTTTCAAACCTTCTGCCCTTCTTCCATAGGAAATATGACTTTTACCCTGTCTATTTCTCCACCGGTGCACCTAGGTTGTGTAGACAGAGCATTGGTGGCATCATTTTTTAGTGTCATAAGTGTTGGCTCTATAGGTGCTCTTTTCCTTAAGAGATAGTTTGTCGTTGGTGCTCTTCTGTTGTGTTGTAGCTGTGCCCTCCCCTCATAGGTGGTCTTTTGTAGTGTTGTAGGTGTGCCTGTCCCCTTATAGGCGCTCTTTTGTAGTGGAGAAAGTTTGCCTACCCCTCTTAGGTGCTCTAGTGCAGTACAGGAAAGTGCGCCTCCCTTTGAAACTCAATTTTTAGCTTTATTTTCCTTCATTTTTGGGTTTTGGTTTGATGGATTTTGGTTTTTAGGCTCCATGTGATAGTCATGCACCCTCTAGACCCATCATTATCTTTGTTTGGAGTTGATTTTGTTGATTTTGGGATGCTTTACTAGTCAAGTGAATGACTTGGTTATGGTAGGCAATTTCAATCCTCCACCTATTAGTTCTTCCTTGTCATTCCTATTCACATTTCCATATCTATTTGGATAATTAGATCTGATTTCAAAACCCTTCCCCCCCTTAGTCATTGAGTTTTGGTTGCATTTTGGTTGTTTTGGAGCAACTCTTGATTGTTTTGGAGTTGTTTGGGTGCTTGTGATCTTCCCTTTGAATTATGAATAATGGAGTGTTCAAGATATTCTTTCATTTTGTGTTTGTAGATATGGAAAGAGAATTATCCTTTTCTTTATTGTTCAGATTCATGTTTGTTTGAAGAGAAAACTCAATCAAAAGAGAAGCCAAAAAAAAAACAAGCCAATTTTTTTTTCTTGGGGGCTCACGCCCGAACCCCCAAAAACCCTCAAGCCGGGGGGGGTGGACCCACCCCCTAGAACCCCCTAGGAGTGTGTATGAATCCATATTTATTTTCAAGAATTGTCATTGATATTATTCTTTGAAGCTTCATAGTTGGCTTTGACTAGAACTTGGTTTTCTTACATCTTTGATTTCTGTCTTCTTTAACAGAAAACTCTTTCCCTACCTTAGGTAGCTTTCATCGAAAGAGAAATGCGCATTTTCATGTAGCTAGGATTTGCATTATTTTTACATTTCTTGTCTACACATCATGCATCCACTTAACTGCTCAAGATAAAATGAACACTAGCTTAGGTTTAAAATCATTTAGTAACTGTGTGTAAGTTAGTGACATTTTCTGGCATTGTTAAGCGTGGAAGCTGTCATTTATTTCCTGCACTACATCCCAGGGTCTGCGTGGTTCCTCCATGTACCGTTGGTATATCGAACGACCTTTCACGTACCCTTGAGGTATATCGAAAGGTACTCCACGTACTCGATTGTATATCGAAGGGCCCTTTTTGAACGGTTGTGCATTAGAGACCACCACTATAGTTTTGAGCTCCCCCGTACCTAGTGTATATTGAGAGACCCTCTTAGGATTCCCGCGACCAACTGATTTAACATTTTGGCCATATTGGCATCACAGAGTTGTGAATCCTTGATAATCCTATGAGAGTCCTGAATTTTGATCTAATCCTATTCACACAGTTTTCTTGTGGCTTTCGGACTTGATTAATGTTTGATCTTGTGTGGTACTTTATAGATTCTTAGAGAGTTTAGATATGGGAGACTTTCTCAGGGCCACCAGTTAAGAGAACCCTTTTCAAGGTATGTCTTTTGTATCTCCCCCTTGTGGAGCTGTTGGTCCTCCTTTCATGGCCACTTTGAACCTTCCCGAATTGACTATAGGATTACCTGTACAGTTATTCTCCAATCCTGTCATACCGAATGCATCCTTTGTGTTGGATCCTGGTCATTTACCATGTGAGAATCAGCCTCATATTAATCCTTCTCCTTCTTTGTCAAATGTCGAATTGACTTCACTTTATTCCTCTTCACCTGTTGAAAACTCTAATGTTAGTAAATGGGAGGGTAAGAAGAAGATGAAAAGGAAGGCTAAGAAGAAGAACACTGAGGAGAAGGTCATAGCTCCAACCTCTTATAATAATGTTGGAATGCCACTAGCCACTGATCATCATGTTGGGAGTATTTATTTACCTATTTTATGTGTTAGAATAATCAACCCATAGTATTTACCCACTTAGACATTATTTCATTTATTTTGTCTTATTTGCCTAGTCCATGAGTCCCACCATGTGCAAGT
>LPNX010354287.1:513774-573443 GCA_001517045.1 Pseudotsuga menziesii
TCTATTCTTCTTCGGAACAAGTAGCTGACATCTTCACAAAATCATTTTGTGAGAAGACCTTCAGCAATCTCAAATCACTGCTGGGGATTGCTGATCATGCTGTCAAAGCATGAGTGGAGACAAGATTCTACAATTTTGTTTTACAGTCCATGTTTAAGGGAGGATTTTCCCAAGTTGGTTTTGCCTCTTTCCTTGGTTGTATGGACATTGCAGTATGTAAAGGGTGACTAAGATTTGTTTCTAGGCCCTATATTTTTGATTTATTACTCATAAAGTCAGGCTTAAGGGGGGGTGTTAGAATAATCAACCCATAGTATTTACCCACTTAGACATTATTTCATTTATTTTGTCTTATTTGCCTAGTCCATGAGTCCCACCATGTGCAAGTTGTCAATTGCCTATCCATAGAGGTCAAACTTGCCATTATTGACTCATGGAGTGCTTTGGAAAGTCTTGGGAATCAAATCTGCTTTATTCCTGGCCTCCTAGGCGCCCTTCTGCTTTTTCTGCTTTGTTGACTGCTTTTCCAGTTTTTAAAGCACATAAGGAAAGCTAGACTAGGTGAGGTGAACCCGTTTTATTCCCCTTTCATCCTCCACTCTTTCCTCCATGCAAAAGAATGTATGAGCTGCCATTTGACCACTCTTTAGCTTTCCCATGCACCCTTGCTAATTCATGGGGTCCTTGATAGATTTGGGATCAGCTTTTTACACCTATGGGGGATTTGCCTATTTTGGGTAAGCCTGCTTTGTGCTAGATTTGGATGCTTCCTTATGCATTCAATTTTCTCATGTATTCTATATATTTAGCAGCCTATGTTATTACAGGGTTGGCTATTGTACACTCAGTTAATATAATTTTGTGTTACAGCTCCATATTCAGTCTCCATTGTTGATAATTTGCATGATCAATTGTTAATTGCTGTGAGTGAAATTAATCTACTGCAGACCTGAATTTCTACATTATGATTGTGTATACCTAAGTTCCCATGTAGACTTTGTAAGGGTGATCACCTTCTCAAGGATTGTCCTGGTCTTTCCCTTGTGTCAGAAGTGTGGCCTAAACATCATGTGTCATCAGTCTCTAATCATCATGTTGATGATGCCCCATCAATCAGTGACTCTTTGGTTAAGAGTCGAAAAGGAAATGTTAGATATCCTTGCTTGCTATGTAAGGATATGCACCACACTTACATTTTTCCTCGCATGGACGAATCTTCAAAGTTGTTGGAAGATATTACTGTTCCTCAGCAACAGCTTCCAACCAGTTATCGTAAGTTTTCCCTTGACACTCCTTTAGTTGATCAAGTGGTCGATCCAAGTCCATCCTTGGTCAATCCCACTCTTCCGTTGAAGAGTGAAGTTGAAGTGGTCAATCCAAGTCCATCCTTAGTCGATCCCACTATTCCATTGAAGAGTGAAGTTGAAGTGGTCGATCCAAGTCCATCCTTGGTTGATCCCACTCTTTCTTTGGAGAGTGAAGTTAAAGTAGTCGAGTCGATGTCATCTCCACCCAATACCACTCTTTTGTTAGAGAGTGTTGAGACTGCAGTAGTCCTTTCGACACAGTCTTCGTCTTGTCCCTCTTATCTAATAAATAGTGAAAACCATTAAGTTGAAGTTTTCGTAGTTAGTTCTGATTGTTTTATGCAAGAGGAAATTTTGTCTCTTTTGAATAAACCCTCTCCAAGTAGTGAGTTTATTTCCTTTGACTGGAGTAGACTAACAGAATCTCATCTTCATTCGAGTGTTCCTTTCTAGATAGTTGTGCAAATTACTACTAAGAGCATACTCCACACTATTGTTGACGAAGGGCCTTCTGTTAGCATTCTGTCCTCTATTGCTTGGAAAAACATAGGTTCTCCTTTGCTTATTCCAGCTACAGATCAGATACTGGCTTTTAATCAAAGAACTACAACAACTTTAGGGATCCTTCTTGAGTTACCCATTAATTTGGAAGGAAAAACTGTCTGTATCAATGTTATGGTAGTTAAAGGTCCCTTAGATTTTAATCTACTCCTTGGGTGTGATTATGTTTATGCCATGAAATTTGTAGTGTCCACACTCTTTCAAGTGATGTATTTTCCCAATGATGGGAAGATTGTGACCATTGATCAACTTTCCTTCGTTAAACCTGGTCATCGTATGACTCCTAGTCATTAGAATTCCCTGAATGTCCCGCATGTTCTTGTGGTTCCTTCCCATTCCAGTTAGCTTCTTCCCATAATAGGAAAAATGGGGGGCATGGCTCTATCCTCTGGACATCATATTGGAGTTAAGTTGCTAGATTCTTATGTAAGGGGTAAACCCACCAACCTATGGACATCATGTTGGCTTAGAACTTCCTTGTGAGCATAGTTCTCATTCTATGCCAAGCTTGTTAAAAAATGAAATAGACACTAGTGAGCATAGTTCCCTTTCTGTATCAAGCTCGTTAAAAAATGAAACAAGCTAGTGAGAATAGTTCCTTTTTGTGTCAATCTCGTTAAAAAATGAAACATACATTGCGAGCATAGTTCCTTTTCTGTGTCAAGTTCATTAAAAAATGAAACAGATGCTAGTGATCATAGTTCCCTTTCAGTGTCAAGCTCCTTAAAAAATGAAACAGGTTAGTGAGCATAGTTCCTATTCTGTGTCAAGCTCATTAAAAAATGAAACAGATGCCTGCGAGCATAGTTCCTTTTCCGTGTCAATCTCGTTAAAAAATGAAACAGGCTTTGTGAGCGTAGTTCCCATTCTATGTCAAGCTCATTAACAAATGAAATAGATTCTTGTGAGAATAGTTCCCATTATGTGTCAAGCTCGTTAAAAAATGAAAAGGATGTCCTTGAGCATAGTTCCTTTTCTGTTCCAAGCTCGTCAAAAAATGAAGCAGATACCCTTAGCATTCTTTCAATCTATCTTCGAGCTTGTTAAAAACAGTAAGAAGGTGTTTGAGCTTACTTTTCATTTTTTTGTGCTCTGGTTAAAACATGAAAATTGGTTTGAGCTTACTTTATTGCTTTTTCATGCTCTCGATTCAAACATGAAAAAGGTTCCGAGTGCCTTTTATACCTTTGTCATGCTCCTTAAAAAGTTAGTGAAGAGGTATCGAGTATACTTTTATTCTTTTTAAGACTCATAAAAATTGGCTTATGAAAAAGATAACCCACTATGGAGTTATATTTATGCTCTTTTCAGTCTTCTTAAAATCACAAAAAGATTCCCAAGCAGACTTGTTACATTCATTCTTGTAAAAGTATCAGAACGACCGACTAATCGGTGGTAGGTTATATCCTTTTTGGAGCGATTAGGCCTATTTACGAAAAAGGACCTTTTGGAGTCTTCTAAGTGATTTCAGACTCTCTAAACATGAAACGACAAATGAGTTTACTTTCATCGGACTCATAAAATTAAATGATGAAGGACCCTTTTCTGGGAATGAACCCCTCCTTTCTCAAGTTCATAAAACATATGGGAATGGCTCATCTCTTGATGAGCTATAACGAGTGTTTGTTACCCTCTTTGCACTCGTAAAAATGAAAAGGAGGCACTCATCATGTCGATGATGGGGAAATTAAGGGATAGTTTGTATTTTGTTATGGCAGTACATAGTCACTCTTGAAAATGGCACTCATTTGCATATGCATTTCAGTACTTGGGTAATCCCTTTTTCTTCAAGTCCTACTTATTTCTAGAGTCTTATTACTCCTTTGAGTTGTCCAAGAATACTCTCACCATCAGTTGCATTGGGGGATTGTTATCATTCTCCTGTCAATATTTCCAAGTCATGTCATGCCCATGTTCAAGAGAAATTTGGTCATCCTTTCACTGTCTATAGTTTGTTTACCTTCTATCATGTTGGTCATCCCTAAGTCAGTCTCGTATATCACTATGTTTTCTGGTTTACTCTAAAACATCTTTTATTGTGTTTCATGTCGATGATGGGAGATTCATCATGGCCCTCCTTCGATGAGTCTATTCCTGTTGAATTCAACTCCTTACCTGGGAATTAGACTTAGAAACCAAGACAAGTACCTTGGTCCTGCATGCCTCAATGGTAGGTTACCTCTCTTTCAACATGAGTTTACATCATTGGCTCTTGATTGAAATATCTCATCAAGTGTTTGACTCCAAGTCCTTTATTCACATTCGATGGTATGTACTGAGATACCTTAGGAATCACTGACATCAATGGTGATTTCCCTCGCGCTTGTTAATAATTTACATCATTGGCTGGTAATCAAGTGGTTTCTACCATGTTTGATGTCAAGACCTTGCAATCACATGGTTATATTCGTATCATGCGGGTTCGGCTTGAAGACCCTGGGTTGTCAGATATCTTCACCCAGGTTGCGATGGAGTTTGTTTTGAGTCATATTACACGGATCCACTTTGTATTGGTCGTGGCTGTGTTATCATCTCATCATGGATCTATGCTTGTGTCTAGTAGCCATGATTGTGTTCAGTTGGTCTCTACTACCATGGATCTGCATTGTATTGGTCGGCAACCATGTTATGATTCATTTGAGATTTGAGTCAGTCATACTGCAGCAGTTTCCAACTAACATCCTTGCCTTATATTTCTTCACTTTACAAAGCATTCACCTATCGTATTCCTATAAATTCATGCTTTGGGGGGAATTCTATTACAACGAAATATTTCCA
The DNA here is from genome assembly GCA_001517045.1 of Pseudotsuga menziesii. Lineage (NCBI taxonomy): Eukaryota > Viridiplantae > Streptophyta > Pinopsida > Pinales > Pinaceae > Pseudotsuga > Pseudotsuga menziesii. The sequence continues at coordinate 518,421 of LPNX010354287.1, forward strand.
TGTTGAGCCATGTGTTAACCCTTTTCCTAATCCCCAAATTTCTCTTTGCTAAACTGGATTGATGCTGAGGTTTTTTCTACCTTTTTTTCCTCTCTAGGAAGTTTGACGCTCTTGTCCTTCATGCTAGGTGCATCGAAGGTGTTTTTTCCCTTCATGCTAGGTGCGTCGATTCTGGTGCTCTGTCTCCCACTTCTAGGTTCACTGATGGTGCTCTTTCCCTTCATGGAAAGTGTAGCAGAGGTCATTAGAGGGAAAAAAATGGAATTTCGAGACCCTTCTCGAAGGTGGATGATGTGGGGTCTATCCCTATCATTTAGGTGAGGTGGAATTCAGTTCCTAACCTATGGAGAAGATCCCTTAGATCCCTACTCTATCAATTTAGCCTTATAAATTAAACCCTCTCTCCATTTGGAAGAGAGGAAGGACTATGGTACTCTTATGCTGGTGGAATTTCTAGGTGATCCCTATCATCCTTTGGGAGGCTATTATATTTCTTTAGAGGCTTGGCTTGGATTGTTGGATGGAAGGTTGCAGTGTTAAGGCTAGGTTGTGACATTCCTTCTTTTATGTAATTCTATGTATCTCCTTGATTACATTAATACAAATGTCTTTCCATAAATGTTATTGTGTTAATAATGTTTATAGATTTCTTCCTTAACTGTTAGATTAGATCAATTCATATTTGGATACACATGTACTGTTTTCTTGTTTCCACTTGCTTTACAGGGTTTTGCAGCTGTAGATATGAAAATTATGGATATTGGATCAACAAAGAGAGAAGAGGATTTGCATATTTCATGTATGTGATCTATATGTTGCTTTGCATTTCTGATTAATCTAGAAAATTAGATTGTATTCTGTATTTGATTTGTTCTAGATCCACTTGAACTAGGGAGATATGGCTTGAGTCCACTTGAGTAGATTTATTCAATAACAGAGATTATCATTACAGTTGCTTAGGGAGCATAAGTTGTATGCAAAGTTGAGCAAGTGTGACTTCTATAAAGATAGAATTCAGTATTTGGGTCACATTATCTCGGAAGAGGGTATATCTGTGGACCCTGACAAGATTGAAGCTATTATGAATTGGCCTACTCAAAGAAATGTGACAGATGTAATATGTTTTATGGGAGTTGTAGGATACTACAAGAAATTCATTGAAGGATTCTACAAGGTTGCACATGCCATCACTTCTTTGCAAAGGAAGGGGATAAAGTCTATATGGACATTGAGGTGTTGAGAAATTTTTCAGCAGTTGAAGAATATTCTCACAAAGTGCACCAGTCTTAAAAGTTGCAGACCCAGAGAAATATTTTGTGGTGTGTACTGACGCATGCGGTCAAGGACTTGGAGGAGTTCTTATGCAAAACAACCACGCAATATGTTACAAGTCAAGAAAGTTGAAGGAGCATGAGAAGAACTATGCCACTCATGATCTGGAACTTTCAACCATAGTACACGCTCTCAAGATGTGGAGCCATTACTTGATGGGAAGAATATTTGATCTAAGGATAGACCATTGTGGTCTGAAGTATTTGTTTAATCATCCTACTCTAAATGCTAGGCAATCTAGATGGCTGGAGTTTTTATGTGAGTTTGATTTTGAAATCAAACACATAAAAGGAAAATAGAATAAGGTAGATGATACAATCAGCAGGAAGGTGCAGGGTATGCATGTGGCATATCTTAGTATTTGCCAGTCAGATTTGAGACAACAGATTGTTAATCATGCTGCTGAAGATGAATTGTATGTGCAGGTAAAAGACAAGTTGCAGCAATAGAGCCTTGAAAAGAAGTATGAGGGATATAAATTAGAATAAAACAATCTTCTAACTTATAAGAACAAAGTTTATATTCCAAATGTAGCATATTTGAGGAAGGTTTTTATGGATGAGATCCATCAAACTCCATATTCTGGGCACCGAGGATATTAGAAGACAATTGCTATAGCTAGAAAGTAGTACTTTTGGCCAGGGATGAAAAAGGACATGGATGAATATATTTCAAGGTGCATGAAATTTCAGTAGGTGAAGGTTGATCATCAACACCCAACAGGTTTGTTGCATCCTTTTCCAGTTTCAAAATGGAAATGGGAAGTTATTTCCATGGAATTTATTACAGGATTTCCAATGAATTGTAGACAACATGATTCCATCATGGTTGTGGCAGACAAGTTGACAAAGGCAACACATTTTATACCGGTTAAGTCTATGCATAAGACTGATGACATTGCAAAGATATTCATGAAAGATATTTTCAAATTGCATGGATTGCCTAAGGAAATAGTATATGACAGAGATGTCAAGTTCACCTCCAATTTTTGGAAGGGATTGTTTCCATATTTGGGGACAAAGTTAAATTTCAGCACTGCCTACCATCCTGAGACTGATGGGAAGACAGAGAGAGTTAACCAAGTGCTTGAAGACATGCTTCACATGTATGTGATGGAAAAAACAACCAAGTGGGAAGATTAGTTACACTTTGTATAGTTTTCTTATAACATTGGACAACAAGCATCCTTGGGGATGAGTCCATATGAAAATTTGTATGGAACTTAGGTGCAGGACACCAGTGACTTGGGATAATCTAGTGAACAGAGTTGTGCTTGGTCCAGAATTTCTCAAGGAGATGGAGTAGGAGGTTGTAAAGATCACGAAGAATATGAAAGCAGCCTAGGACAAACAAAAAATCTATGCAGATAAGAATAGGCTGAACAAAGAGTTCAGTGTTGGGGATCATGTTTACTTTAGAGTGAGGGCAAAGAAGAGTTCCTTGAAGCTTGGAAGTTGTGCCAAGCTGTCACCTAGATATTGTGGGCCATTTGAAGTGCTTGAAAGAATAGGGCCAGTTGCATATAGACTTACATTGCCTACTAGCACTAGGGATCATAATGTTTTTCATGTTTCTTTACTTAAGGGATATGTACATGATCCTAACCATGTGGTAAATTGGCATGTGATTCAGGTGGAACCCGAGGGAGAATTCCAGATTGAGCCAATGCACATCCTCACTAGGAAGGTCACAATGCTATAGAATCAATCCATAGGGAAGGTGAAGGTGCGATGGGAGCACTACGGTCCTGAAGAGGCTACATGGGAGCTGGAGGATTCCATGCAATTGGAAAATCCATTTTTGTTCAATTCTGTAGAGCATTGAGGGCGGTGCCAGTGTAGAAGTTTTGTTTGATTTTGTAAAGCACTAAGGACATTGTTGTTGAATGGGGAGGGGAATGTAACACCTCAATTTTGACCTCATTTGCATTAATATATATGATGAAAATATTGTATGGAATCATGGCAAGGAACTCAAGGCCAAGGCCCTGACATAGATTGATGTTTTGTGTATAGGTGATCAAGGTTGATTTCTATGGTTTATGGTGCTAAGTCAAGCATAGTATATAATTTTGGACAACATCTAAATATGCAATTTAATTAAAAACCCACAACTAGCTATGTCAATGCAACAAATAATGAGATGGGGGCATGATTTCCTAAGGAACGGGAAGGGAGAATGTTTAACCTTGAGCCATGGGGGAAAATCCATGTGTCAAAAGAAAACACCTAGAAAACGTATGCCCATTTCTCCTCATGCACTCATGTTTTCATCTTCCCTCACGTTTTGATCATCCATCCTTCAACGTTTTCAGTTTCTCTTTCCTTGTGGTGCATGCACAGTCCATCATTTAGATTTCACCGAAAACATTGTGGTGGATTCTGATCATTCTCGATTTCATCTTGTGCATGTGCACTGTCCATTCATCCTGTTTGCAGAACTATTTTTTCGTTCTAGGTTGTTCGCCTGGTGTTACCATCCTTAGCCATTTTTGAGAAAGAGTTTCTCATCTGTGGTATCCTTAGTGTTGTTGTGCAATGGTCTCCTCTGTCATAGAGTGAGTGGAAGACTATTTTGTTGTGTTGAAATTGATGTTTGCTATGTGTGCATATTTTTCCTTGGTATGAATTGGTTGGAGTTGGATTGGGTTTGAACTAGATTGATAAACCTAATGTAGGAAGGAACCTCACAAATAGATCTAGAGGGGATGGTTTTCTTCTTTGCACACCTTGAATAACACTGGAGTGGAAGGCATAGCTTGAGGGACTATGTAGCAGAGAATGGGATGCTTCCTTGTGTTGGGTGTATAGATGTTTTAGGAGCCAAGCCTGATCTAGTGCAGGTGTCCATAGCTTGGTGGTTGAGCTCACTAGATTAGCAGTTCAATATTTCCAGCTCCTTTGCAGCCTGATAAACCCATCTGTTAGTTGGCTTGGATGGTCCTTAATGCGAATATTGGCTTGAATGATTAGCTTGATAAACCCAGCGGTATATTGGCTTATTTGTTTGTAGCCTGATAAACCCAACTGTGTTGGCTTAGATGAGTTTTTTTATTATTCTTGGCTATGTGTGAGCCTGCTAGTGTTCCTTATTCCTTGTGGGAATCATGCCCAGCCTAGGGGTGGTAGTGCTATTGAGAGATTGAGGAGCTGTTGGAGGAGCTAGTTGGTGAGATGACTAGTCGAATAGCTGACTAATTAGAGATTAGGTTGGCCGTGTAAGGTCATTTTGATTGATCGAACAGACATGTAGTTATATGTAACTGTTTGTAAATCATATATATTAGGTTGTTGAGAAAAATGAGAACTTGGTTCAGTTCTGTGTTTGTATGGACCCTCATGATATAATATAATTTGTTATTCCATATCTATGTTCTTATCGCTTGTTTGTTATGTCTGTATGATTCAATGTGTATTATTGGCAACCCTCTGTGATCTTTGAGATTGCAACATTGGTTCCGTTGCTGGTAGTACATATCTAAGATGACTATAAGCAGATGATATCAGAATAGGATATTAAGAACTGGTGGGAGCATAAGATAGAAAATTATTTTCAGAATTACACGAGAAGAAATAGATTAACCACTGCTGAGGCGAAGGAGAAATTCTTCACTGAAACTCATGAGAAGTTCATAGAATTGGTACCCCATCTTTTGAAAAAACTTATGGATGAAAAAGATGGAAGCAACTAATGACCAAGAGCTGCTAGAGAAATTGATTCAAGGGGGCAAACAAACCTATTAGAGTGGTTTGAAAAGATCACAGATGAATTTTGTGAGGAGCAAGCCATAGAAGAAAGAACTTCGGTAGAACCCATTCAGAAAAAAATTAATACACACCTTATCGAGTAGTTCCTGTGCTCCCTACCGACCCTACTATTCAAATTCCTGATAGAAAAAGGAGTGGGTCATATTGTGGAACCTTGTCCATCACTGCATGAACCACCACCAAATTCTAACTGGGTGGATTAACATAAAAAATGGGAGAAATTCATTACCGAAAGGGAGTGGGAGTACTTCCTAAGCAAGTAAACATAACTATCCGAGATTTCTAAAGCATCGGGTAGGCTATTGGGGGGTAGTTGGTCATATGTCAGGGTAAAGTGAAGAGGATTCTAGTTGACTAAAAGGAGATACCATCACCAGCAAGGAAAAGTCAACCTAAAAAGGAAATCAAATGAATAGTGACACACAAAGGTACGACGGATTTACATAAAGTAGAAAGAGAGAAGAGGCTGCAAAGAAGGGAAGAAAGAAGAGAATGGGCTATAGCACTACAAAGAGGAATGAATACTAGGGTGACATACCAGGAAAGAAATTCGCCAGAGTTGGGTCATGACCAACAGGAAGAAGAAGTGGATGAAGAAGCATCACCCATGGAAGAATACTTATGGATAGAGTAGCGTGAAGCTCTCCAAATATAAGTTCCCCAGGAGATAATACCTCTATCTCCAATGAATCCGAGTACCAGGATATAAGCCATTGTCGAAGAAGACCTAAGACTAAGAGCTGGTGAGTTTGGTATATGGGGCCGACTAGATGATGAGGTAAATGAAGATAATCATCTAGTGATTCATCGACTGGAGGAAGGAAACTGGGTCACACTTTAGGTGTACCCTTCCAACCGAAGTATCCACTTACTTTACCCGACACATGAAGGAGCCCCCCCTGCCAAATACAGCTTTGGAAAATACAAAACACTCAAACCTATAGAAAAATCAGTGTAGTTGGACATTGACAGGAGAATTCAACCTAAACCGACTTCTTGTTGAAGAAGAAACGACAAACAAAATGACTTATGGGAACAAAAGTTCTGTTGAAAACAACTCTGCACAGCAAGAAAAGCAAAACATCCCACTACCCCCACCACTGCCACCTCCAGGAGGAGATAGCGACAACAATTTCGACATGGGTCATAGATCAGCACATATCCCTCTATGCGAGGGTGACAAAGATCCTAGACAACATTGGTTCATCTATGAGTCAACATGGGAGGAAAATCAGGTTATAGTTGAAGATCGACAGATGGCACAGTTCGCCAGTGCCTTGAGGAAAATAGCACTAATGTGGTACATGACCTATATCGAGAGAACTCCCTAGGAATATAAAGCAAAATTTAAAGCACAATTCCTGTCTTTCTTTAAAACTCCAGATGCAAAACATTTGGCAGCCAAAAAGTTGAAAACAACATCTCAAAATCCAGTAGAGTCTGTTCGAGAGTATGAAAAATGATGGAAAGGCCTCCTTAGCCAAGTGGATTATGTAATTGATGAACAAATATTAATTCAGTGGTTCTTTGCAGGTCTATCATAGAAGATTCAGCGACACATAAGCTTAAAGACGTTTAAAATGTACAGACATGCACTTATCAAAGTTCTGCAAGTGGAGATGGATGAATATTTCCTAACATATCCCACGGATACTAGACTGGAAGAACAACTAGAAATCATGCAGAAATAATTGAAAGAGCTGAACCTTAAGAATCAGGATGTCTGGTGTACAAAATGCTCAACGGATGGACACACTAAAGATAACCGTCGACAAGACATAAGTCGATAGGACATTCGATTCGTTTAGACAAAGTGCTTCTACGACATCTTCCAAGAGCATGGAGAACACACAATGAAATATGACCGTATAACATGAAAAACGACAAAGAATATTGGTGTGCAATCTATGAAGTAAAAATTCACACCACGAACAAATGCCACTTAAACTTAAAGAATCGACAAAACTGCCAAGCAATCTACCAGACAAACGTAGTTGCACAGAACAATGATAACAACTAGCGAAGCAATGATCAAAATGAACCAAACAATCAAAGATATGAAGGTCGTCGATATGAGTGTCAGTTTGAAAATTGTCATGGAGGATATGGAGGTCGAGGTCGATTCTCTGGGAATCGCAACAATCGACCACACTGGCCCATCTAGTGTTTTACCTGCTATAAAGAAGGTCATCGATATGCAGACTGCCCATACAAGGACGTAACCAATTTAAAATTTTGTACTAGTTGTGGAGTCGATGATCACTCATTAGAGGATTTCCCTACTATGCTTGATAAAATCAATAAAAAGAAAAATGTTAATGCCTTGTCGTGTGTTTAGAAACATGATGTAATCAATACAAAGAATCTACATATAGTAACCCGACAAGGGACAAAAACTGGGAGTGATAATACACGCATAAGTAAAATATAAAAGAACGATTATCCTAACCCAGCTAAACAAAAACAATTGTATAATGACGCAACGAATATATTTAAAGAATTTGCTAGACAAGAAGAAGCTGATGATAGTCGACAAAGAATAGTTACAGAATTAATACGTTTAGTACAAGATGATAAAGCGGTATCTCAATTAATTGAATTATTGTATAATATGAAGCATAATAATAATACAGAAAAAAAAAAAAAAAACATATGCAGTCTNTCGACCTAGAAATCGAAGGAAACCATGTTCGACAAGTTGTACTCGAATTCGACTCACAATTAAACATTATGACTCATGACACTTAAGAAAAATTGGGTAGACCTCGACTATATGAGTCGGGAATATACCTCAAATTAGCTGACCAAGGTATGATCGAACCTATAGGAGTTTGGAGAAATGTCGATACGACAATAAAAGGAATATCGACCAAGGTCAACTTTGAAATTATTGACCCTAAGGAAGGATCCAGTTCCTTCCCAGTGTTAGTAGGCCGACCTTGGGGAAGAAAAATGAAAGCATTTATATCTTTAGACAAAGAAAGGATAAAACTAAAATGGAATGGACAAAAAATTATATTACCTATCCATCCATCCGAAGGAGAACCTTGGATAGAACCTATGGATGAAGAAGTTGACATCCAACAATTATATCAAATACAAAATAATGAAGACTACACAGAACCCAATGTCTAAGGTGAGCTTCACTTAGGCAATCAAGATCCAGTAGGATACAACTTAGATGCAAAACTATATGATTGAGAAGTCAAAAACTACAAGACATAAGCAAGAGGTTGTTGGACCATTCAAACAGTGCAGAAGAAACCAATCCAACAATGTTTCTTAGTTTCCATCATCCCAAAAATATTCGAAAAGAAAAGCAGGGAATACCCTACCTTAAAAAAACAAATGTAAGCATTAAATAAATCCCAAGATACAAAGAAAGAGAATCACCAGTTATGCATATAGAACAAGTATCTAAAAAAATTGGTGAACATGGCTGACTACAAATCCTAGTAGAAACCTTCACAGGACAAGATTCTAGATGGTAGGATACCCATCAATCAAGATTGCAGACATAGACAATAGCTTCGGCTTACTTTGTAGAAAGATTTTGGAGGAAAAAGGATAACCAAACAAACCCAAATACCTATGTTCATCTAGGGGCAGGACCCAGAAGAACACATAAGAATGTGAAAAAAAGAGTGGAAAAGACTTGGGTATAAAGACGAATGTACATGGCCACACCTGTTTCCATCGACACTATCCGAGTTACAAAACAAATGGTACAAAATGGAAGAAGCACGGGGTGAAACATTTCAATGGAATGAACTTAGAGAGAACTTCATCAAAGACTTCAGCTTTATACTACAAAACAAATCAAAGTGTTTATAGAACCGACTGGGAACAACACTCTAACACAAAATTATGATCAATCGACAATAACATGTAATAACATACAAACCAAGACATTATCACAGTCAACAAGACTACAAATGGAAAACTAAAATATGGAAGGGAAAAGATTTCGATGGAAATCATACCATTCAAAAACAACAAAACCAATTCGCACAGTACTTAAAGTCGAGACAGTCGACAAAGAAGATACCAATTGAATGACTTCAACATAATTTCCTACTACATTTTCACAATTCAAAGAAGGGAGCTAACTGATCAATGAAACCAAAGCACGAGAATGGTTAGATGCCAAAGTGAAAACTAAAGAACTTGACATATCAAATGATGATCGACCAAAAACGACAAAAAATGGCGATTACTGGAATGAAGAACAAACAATCGAAATAGTAAACTTACTAAAATAATCCCAGGATGTATTCACTAGAGACTACACAGATCTCAAATCTCTAGTCCATGAAGTGGGCGAAATGAAGACCAACATTAAACCTGATGCCCGACCTATAAAGAAGAGGCCATATAAATTAGCTCATATATACAAAGAGATAGTCAAGAAAGAGATTGATAACATGCTTGCAGCAGGAATTATCTACCCTATTGACCAATCAAAATGGGAAAGTCCAATGGTTGTACAACCAAAGAAACACGACCCGACAAAGCTAAGGATCTGTGTTGATTTAAGAGAATTAAACAAAGTCACCTTAACATACCCATTCCCAACACCCTATGCAGATGAAATCCTAAATGAAGTCGCAGGACATGAATGCTACTCATTTATAGATGGATTCTCAGGTTACAACCAAGTACCAATAGCCAAGGAAGACCAGAAAAAGGCAACATTTGTATGTGAATTCGTTGCATTTGCCTACAGAGTTATGCCTTTTGGTCTAAAAAATGCACCTGCAGTATTTTCGAGAATTATAGTCAAAACATTTCAAGAACATATCTACAAAACAATGGTAGTATATTTCAATGATTGGACAATATACTTTATGTTGAAAGATTACTGCAAATGGCTAAGGCTCATGTTGAAATGATGCCAACAAATCCAGCTATCTTTGAACATAAGAAAATGCATATTCCTAACTCCTATAGGGATACTATTAGGACACATTGTATGCAAAGAAGTCATCAAGGTCGACTTTGCAAAAATAAAAATTATCCTCGACTTAAAACCACTAGTGAACCCAAAACAAGTCTGGGTACTACTTGGTCGTACAAGATATTACAGGAATTTTATGAGATACTATTTAGATATGACCTATCCATTGGAAGAACTACTAAGAGAAGATCAGGAGTTCGACTAGACAGATGAATGTAACATATCATTTGAAACACTAAAAAGGAAACTAGTCGAGGCACCCATTCTAAGGTTCCTGAATTGGTCAATCAAATTTCACGTACACATCGATGCATCAGGGCTAGCAATAGGAGCGATCTTAACAAAACTAGGGGACGACAAAATGGATTACCCCATAGTTTACAGCAGCATAAAATTAAATAAGGCAGAAAGAAACTATTCGACAATAGAGAGAGAAGCATTAGGAATGATTTTTGCACTACATAAGTATTGACATTACGTACTAGCCAACCCTTTCCTCTTTTATACCGACCACCAAGCATTAAAATACCTAGTAAACAAACCCTTACAGCATGGGAGAATTTGTTGATGGCTACTACTATTCCAAGAATTCGAATTCGAAGTCATTGTTAGACCAGGAAAATTAAATGTCAGACCCGACCACTTGTTGTGAATCGACACAAGAGAGGAGCCAATAGGAGTCAAAGACGACCTACAAGATGCACACTTATTTCGAATAGAAGTAGTCCCAGTAGAATTAGAGGAAATATCCCAATTCTTAGAAAATGGTCACGCACCAGAGGGCATGAGCACGAAAAAGAAACAAATCTTAGCTATGAAAGCTGCACCATATACCCTCATAAATGGATTTTTATATAAAATGGGATTGGATGACATCCTCAGAAGATGCGTATTATAACATGAAAGAGATAATATCATGTATGAAGCACAATATGGACCAGCAGGAGGACATTTTCAAGTAGACACAACTGCCAATAAAATCCAACAGTCAGGGCTATGGTGGCCACCACTATACAAGGATTGTAAAAATTTTGTTAGCCAATGCAACAGATGTCAACAACTGGGTCAACCTCTGTCAAGTACAGAAATGCCCTTGATATCAGTAAACCCAATTTTGACATTTGAAATTTGGGCCACCGACTTCATAGGACCATTCCCGATACCATAAAAAATAACAGGTGCAAGGCACATAATAACCGCAGTAGAATATGTAACCAAGTGGGCAGAAGCAAAACCTATCGACACATGTTCCAGTGAGATAGTTGCTAAATTTATCTATGAAAATGTAATTACCATATTTGGATGCCCAATAACCCTAATCAATGACCAAGGTTCACATTTTATTAACAAAACCATCAAAGCACTAACAGACCAGTTCAAAATTGACCACTGACATAGTACAACTTATCACCCCCTGTTGAATGGAAAAATAGAGGCATTCAACAAAACATTAACAAGGGGTCTAACAAAAATCTGCAACACCGACAAGGATGATTGGGATGAAAATATACCTGTGGTACTATGGGCTTACAGAATAACATACAAGCGTTCGAATGGCCAAACACCATTCCAACTAGTCTAGAGAAGAAGCAGTTGTTCCACTACATTTTTTACAACAAACACCTATCATAGCAGATATTTTACATGTCAATGTCGAAGAAGGTAGGAAGGACTGACTGATGCAATTAAGCAAGCTAGAAGAACACTAACTGATTTCTCTACAACATCAAGAAATCCAAAAATAATAGTAGAAGGCTTGGCATGATCATAATATCAAAAACAAAAGTCTGTCGGTAGGGGACCTCGCCTTACTATACAACAGTCGAGTAAAAGGAAAACCCAAAAAGTTACACACATAATGGATGGGGCCTTACATTGTCGAAGAGATTCATGCCAACGGATCAGTTGAACTAAGGACGTTACAAGGCATAATATTTCAGAAACTTGTTAATGGTTCCCGACTAAAATGGTACAAAAATTAAAACAAGTTCAAAAAAAAAGAAACATACATATAATGACCATAACTGTCCGACAAAACTATAAAATTTAAAAAAAATCCTAAAATAGAACCAACACCCATAACCTAGGATGACAGGAAATAATAACCAGCCCTTCGACAACCAACACCAAACCCATCTACATACCACCATCGACCAACGGTCCCGAAGGTCAAATTATTCCTTCATGACTATGGACAGAAGGAGCGCCAAAATCAAATTGCAATAAACTCAAACTTCAGAGACCGTACTGGACCATCTCTTCTGCCATTAATACATCCATCGAACGAAACGTCACCCACTTCACCTATAAATATTGGGCCAAAAAAAGATCATTTACCGTATTTTGAAGAGATAGAATAATTCAGCAGTCAGAAATTTGAGAGACAAGAACCTGTAAGAAAAGTCGACCAAGAGACCGACGAGATGGCCTCAAAGCAAACTAGAGCTGCAACTACAAAAACAAAAGAAATGCAATCCGCTGAAATCCCATTAATTAGAAGGTTAAGAAACATCAAGAACTCCAAGGTACAAGAAACCTCATGGGCGAAAACTTGGGCCAAAATCAAGGAATGGGCCTATTTCGATAAGAAACCGACACAAGATGCAGAGAAGATAAACCATGGCACCACTATGAACTACATGAACAAACTGTTCATAGTGAGTTTTGGAGGAATGAAAGAAACCGCGGTAAAATTTGTTATCATTCGATACCACAACGAAAAATTTTACTTCGACAGGCCAGTAGAAATCTCTGGTGAAATCATATACAAATTGACTGGTCTCTCAAACCAAGGCTACCCAGTCCCTATTGGTATAAAAGAAGGATTGGTAGAACGACTAACAGGGATACCATCAGGAAAAAACTCAAAAGGGCTAATGATCAGTCAGATACAAGCCTAGACGCCACAAATCGTAGCCAAAATCATAACAACAGGGCTCACCCCTACAGGTTGAGGGAGTGACCTAAAGCTAGATATGTTAGAAGTGGTAAACACAATAGCAGAAATAGGAAAAGTGTACAGATGGGTTCAGTATGTCGCCGACATGCTCAAAAGTATCTGTGAAAAATGCCAGGAGTTGGCCGGGATTATAAGGTTCCCATCTTTGATACTCTGGATAGTGATGTACAACTTGTGCCCAGTAGGGGACAAACAGTTCCAAGAAGCAACCAAATTCCACATGTGGAGGTTCAAGCCATTTGTGCAGAATGGAACATTGAAAGAATTAGCAAACGAAAAAGTACAGTTGGAAAACTGGATCCAAAACTTGAAAATCTAGATGACCAGATGGAGGGTGCCCCAGAAAATCCGAAGAAGTCTACCGAAAATAACACACATCCAGCTAGAACTCGACCACACTGTATTCTGGTATATGTAGGGAGATAAAGTAAAAGCAAAGCCTCTTGACTATTACCCAATAGTCGAAGAGATCTTCTGTGAGCTAGCTTGACAATCAAATACAAAATTATGAATACCAGTAAAGGCTAAAGAAGTAAACCTAACAATTGAAGAACCACTGGCTGAATAGGAAAAGGAAGAGGACTATGAACTCCGAATACATATTAGCACCTTCGTGTTGAAAGAGAAATCAGCAGAGGACACTAATAGAATACAAATAACAATCGTACCACCAACAATCCAAAGGGGAAGTACACCAACTGAACATCAGGTGGCCAAACCAGCGGAGAAAAACATAAGTTCGGTTCAACAACAGGAGGGAGGAGAAGGACTAGAGGAAGAAATTGAATCTGAAAACCCAGAATACGCTATAACCAAAGAAAAAATAAGAAAACTAGCAAGGGAAATATCAGCCGCAAGAAAAAAGGCAACTCATGCAAAAGGGAAGGGGAAGCGCAAGCTTATCCTCTCAGAATCAGAAGATGAAGACAAACTAGTATCTACGGCCATCGAAATCATAGAATATGTTGTAGCAAACAAAGTTCCGATCAAAACACAATTCAGACGGTTCGTCGAAGCAGGAGCACAACAAGGTCGACCGAAAAAGGTAAAAAGTAGAAACACTTCAATGGCTGAAAACATTGTTGATTTAGTTTCTACACCCCCACCCCTATCTCCAACCCAGATTACACAGGAAGACAATCCATAGATACCCACCATAATCCTAGTCGACATTTGCAAAAATGCTATGCCAGAAACCCTAAAAGAGAGGTTCGACTCGAATGGTGATTTCTAGGCATACATTGAAAAATTGCTTGAACTATTCACCTCTGCCTAGAGGATTACCACCAAATGTCTGCTGATTGAAGCTAGTGGATCAAGGCAGCTCTTCCCTCAACAACTTGGACAAATACCCCATAAACCAAGATCTATGGGAATTATCAAGTCGACATTCTTGAGGAACCTCAACTTGTGTTCTATCCATGTTCACTTGCCTCAAGTTAAGTAGATGTGTAATTTTTTTGTTTCACATAAAATTAAAAAGTTCAAAAAAAAATTCCATACTGATTTACAACATATACAACATAAAAGCAGTAAGGGATTATTCAAGATCCGATAAACTAAAACAATCAAAATCTAGTCTAAGCCTAGTGATTACAAACCTGAGGGTTGTTTCTTAGATATTCCTGAGTTGGGTGACTATAATATAAATTGATCTGATAAACGAAAATGATCAAAATTCGGTCCAAACCTAGTGATTACAAACATAAGGGCTATTTCTCATATCTTCCTGAGTTGGGTGTCTATAATATAAATTGTTGTTGCAAATCCAAGGAAGACGATGATCAAAACGATGTTTTTGGGGGGCATAAGAAACTAGCATGGGTTGTTGTTGCATAAATTGAGTAATATAACTATGTGATTAGTGAATAATTAGGATCAAATAATGAAAATGTTGGAAATTACTATACCTTTACCTCCTTAGGTTTGGCCTTATCATCGTCGTCATCCATCATAAGGAGAGCAATCTGGTCTCCTAAATTTGTGAAGCATTTATCCTCTTCATGGTTGTATTATTTTTCAATGATAGTTGGCTCCTATACCTCCATTCTACTCAAAACTTGAACGCTTTACTTAGACTCAAGCTTTGTTGTTAATGTCTGTTTGCTGAAGAAAATAATTTGTTTGGGTATTGGGGAATTGGTATGGATTTTTGTCATACAAATTTATCTTACAGTGCCATGTGGACCATACAAATTCCATATTCCCACTTGCATATTTGTGAGGCATATCCATTCATCTAGCCAATGTACCCACCACCATTCAAATGGATAATTGCAAGAGAAATGGCAACGGTGTTGTGTTGACGTTTTTGTTTGGATAACAAGAAAGGATGGTTGTGTGGTGGGAGAAATATGGGTTTGTCATTGTCCGGTTATGCCACCCTGGACATCTAGCGAAGCAATAACACACTTTATAAAATTAATGTAAAGGTACCTGCTAACTATTAGGACTACCATTGTGAATTGGGCTTGGGTGGAGGATAAGATCAGGAGAGTACTTCCTCTTGACTAGTAATACCCTTTGCTCCCTTATAGAGTGTGGTGTGTTGTAAAGATTTGGTTTTGTTGTCATCAAATTCTAGACTCCAGATGCCTTCTTTAAAGCACATATTGGGTCATTCCGAGTAATAACATAATTACCCATGAGCCAACATGTTTTTTTTAATGTCTTTTCATTGATGATAATATACAAGTAGGATGGATTTTTCTTTTTATCTTAATAAATAGTGTGTATATACATTTCTAAATGTTTTATGATGTATATTTAATGATATATTATTTTTAAATGTTGATGTGTTTTTAGTGAACGAAACTTTTCATGTTTTGATTTTTTTTTCTAACATGGTATAAGCTAGTATGGTGGGTGGGATATGGATTTTTGTTGTTTTTCAATACCTAAAGTAAATTGATGATAATATATGAGATATGGAAAAGGGGAAACCTTCCCTACACTTTCTTGAAGGCTTAAACAAGTAGATGTACCATTAATTAAAATAGCAAATGAGACAATTATTATACATGATTCAATCTAGTTTATATTGCAAGAGGAAACCCTACATGAAACAAAATTAATATGAGATAGAGGGTGCTTTCCCTGTCATAACCCTTGGAGAGATCCAATTTGACTATGAATGCAAGTCTTCTCTTCACTTTGGTAGGATGAAGAACCTCTTGTGTGGTTCTAAGGACGTTGTGAATTTTCCTTCCACTTAGAAAACCAAATTTATTTCTTGCTATTGCCTCCCATAGAGTTTCTTTCTACTTTGGTAATGATCTTATATATCGTATTATGCAAGGAGATTGTTCTAAAGTCCTCAAATGTCTCTAGATCATCCATTTTAGGGATTACTTTTATGAATGTGTCCTTGAAGTCTTCCAATCCCTTCTCTTCATTCTACTACTACCTTCAACAGGTCTACTTCCAACAGATCATAAAAACTCATAAATAATTCCATTGGTAGTCCATCTGGACATGGGATTTTTATCTTTTTGATAGAAGAACACCACATTTTTTAGTTCCTCTTTTGACACCTCCATTAACTGCTCTCCTTGATTCATAGTAAATAAACTTGGAAACTACTGGGATATAGGTACTACTTCTGCTATATTTTCCCTTTGAAGTTCTTAGTATAGATAAGTATTTAACGTCTTCTTTTGACAGGATTTCAAAAGAATTAGCCATTCCAACTCTTGATTTATTTAACTCAAAAAGTGTTTTGACATTTCCTCCTATTGGCATAATTGTGGAAATTCTTGGTATCACCGTCTCCCTCATTCAATCATTTGCTTTGCTTTTGATTCTCCCTCTATCCTCTAATTTCAACAAATGCCTCTTCTCTTCTTCCAGAAGTTTAATGTCCTTCTGATATTCCTCAGCAAAGAGACCTCTGAGTATTTCTTAGAAGCCTCCTATAACTTCTTTCCTTTCCATCCCTTCCTTGGAACCTATAAAGTTTAAAATTTTCCTTTGGCCACTGCATAGAAGCTTTCTTTACCTTTACTAAATTATCATGTGTTTACTTCATTGTCGAACCAACCTTGTTCTCATTGTAGGGTTCCTAGAACTGAGTGATCAATTTTTTGTTTTCCTGGTTAGCTGCTTATGAGGGATTAAATTTGATTGGTGAAGAGGATTTCTTCCTCCCCATATTGAATTGAAAAATAATAGGTCTATGATATGAAAATCCTCACCTATCCAAACCCTTATTCTCCAATCCCCTTCCATCATCCCTTCTGACATCTAGACTCTATCTAGCCTCTTCTGTATGTTTTCTTCTTATTTGTCCAAGTTTGGAGTAAGTTCCATTAGTTCAATATGGCACAATCTTTTTTCTTCCAATGTTGAAGATAAGTAGTCAACCAAACGATATGATCTACTTCCCTCTCCCCAAATATATCTTTCTTCAAGTACAAATATCATGTCTCCACCCATATAATATTTTTGTCCTGGAAAATAGGCCGGTCCAGAATGTCATTCCAGAACTCCATATTTGGTAATAGGGTCCATAGATGTTTTCTAGGTAAAATTCCATCTTCAGTTATTTTGGATAGAACTTAATTGCATTAGCTTACTTCAAAAGAGTAACATCCTTTTCCACACAGTCATTCCATTCTACTACCAAACCTATAGACCTCCCTTCTACCTCCAATAGCTCAAAACTCTACTATGGAAAAATGGAATTTAGCACTCTCTTGAATCTTAGACTCCTCTAATTCTGTCCTAGTTTCTTGAAACAAAAATACATTAGGAATATTCTTATTTGTAGCTCTTTACCAAGAAATCCTCTCTTGGGGAAACCCAACCCTCCTTGTATTCAAAGAAATATGTTTTTTAACCTTAATGTATCCCTTCCTTGCTTAAGGGTCCTGGCAATGGTGGCTTGTTTTTCATGTATTTCCTTTCCTGTTATCTATTGTGCTAAAGAGGCAAAAGACCTTCACTGAACTTACCGAGAAGAGGGTTGGATTGGTTCTCCATCCAACCTTTGTACTAACACTTACTCCATCCCTGCCTGTTTGGACATCGACCTTAAGTGATATTTCAACTTAATATGTACAAAGGCAGCATCCGAGCTTTGTGAAGAGTTCAAACTACTAGAATCTGAGATGACATTCCTCCCTTCTATTTTGAAGAACATGTTCTTCTTTTGCAAGATAGATTCTTCCCTTATATTTTCATCCATAAAGCCTCTTATTCAGTATTTTTAGATTTCAATGCTAGGAGGAGCCTCTTCTCTCGGATCCTTAAATTTCAATGCTAGGAGAATCTCTCTGTGACAAAACCTCCTTTCTCTTTTTATTAACAAACACCTTCCCTTTGCTCCCTTTCTTTATTTCCTTCTTAGTTTTGGATTTTATTAGTAAAACCTTCCTCTATTATCACTTGAATAAGGTTCCTTCCTCCTAGCCAAAAATCATCCTTATTTTCTTGATCTAAATGGAAGCCTTCAGTTTTTGGAAGTAAGTTTCTCTTCTACCATGTTCTTGCTAATTCCTGCAAAATATTTTTCATAGCTTGGGAAGAACTACCTTTTGGAAATGCTTCATTCCCTTTCATTTGTAGGTCCTAAACGTCCTTGTATGTTTTCCCTTTTAGCTGTGAAAAATACAGAAATGTAAATGCCATCATGAAAGGAATCTTACTGTCACCATTAAACATTTCCCTCACTTTTCCAGATCTGAATTAATCACTCGTGCAATGTTATATGGGTGAAATGAATGCATTTTCTTGGTAGAAGATGCCATGGAAAGTTGCTAGAAGTTTTGCACCAAATGTTGGGACACTTTGAATGAGTGTTCTGAAAGATTGTTATGGATTAATGACATGTTATGATTGGAACATGGTTTGTAATTAAACCCCTAATTCATGAATGTGTTTCTCTGTGAAGCTCTGTTTCTGTAAGGGATCTTCATCTTCATTTTCCTAACATTGTTTTCTTTAATAAAAAAACATATTTATCAAGATTTATTGATTTCCAAAAGAGGCTAGTAGACATTGTTTTAATGCATATAAAACATTTAAACACAAGTTTATAGCAATGCATTGGACATGGCTAGTTGATTGTTTTTACAACATTATGATTGCAAGAATTTGCAGTTGATATAAAAGATAGTTTCAAGTTTTAGTGTGCATGCATTTATTAGTTGGCCATACATATTTCCATTAATAACTTTTTTTAGTTAAAACCTATCAACAATATGCTTTAGAACAAGTTTCTCACAAACACATTTAATTTAAAATTAGGATTATAATATGATGATAACTTTCCTAACTCTGTCTACTTGAAAATGGTGCAGGTTGAGTTCTATTTTAGTGATTCAAATATTCCCACTAATAAATATTTGATGAAGTTTGTGAAGAAGAATCCAGAAGGATTTGGTAAGAGAATTCATTTCTCTTGAGAAAGGTATTTGTCAACTTCCATTCTTTATACATCAACTTTTATGATGTGAAAATTGTTTGCATATATTTATCTTTTCTTTCTTGCTAGAAGAAAATACTTATCATAGGCAGGCATGAACCCAAAACTAGATCCAAAAGTCTGGGCTTTCCAGTAGATTGGAAGGCTAGAATCAATATGAATATATAATATTCAAAAGAGAATGGTAAATGGTGTGAAAAATGTTTGAAGTCCTTGGGGTGCCAAACAAAATCCCTTCCTGCAGACCTTCTAACTAGAAACTTGACCAAGAATTTTAACCAGTGTTTGAGGCAGAATGACCATTCTTATATGATTCTTTTCTATTGCCTCTGATAAATACCTTGGAAAAAGGAAAAAATTATATGCATATGCATGTATACCCTTGGCCAAACCATTTTTTCATTGTTTGGAGCTCTGAGAACTTGTTCTTCTCTCCTGGGCATACTTTTGTTGTCTGGTAGATGGTAGTCAACTTTGGAATTGGTTTATTTAACTTGACTAAAGCACAATTTTTTTTAATGTTGGTGACTTTCAATGGAATGGCCTATGTTTTCAGTCATTATCAACTTGTCTAGGCTATGAAACATGTCTTTTTGTTTCTTTAGAGGTTCCCTTTAACCAAGAAACTATTCTTGTATACGATTGCTAATGTTGATTAACTAAAACTTGACTCACGTGTATTTATTTACCAACTAGAAACAATGTCTCCACAGTGACAACTGTAAGTTTAGAATATCAGTTCATGTTAATGAAACATAACATCAAACAATAAACAATACATCCAACTTAGAGAATAGAATGTGCAGTAGAATATAGTGAAATCCAGATGAACGTTTTGGAGTGCAGAATGGAAGAATTTGGAAAATGATGTTTATTAGGGTTCATTGAAATCTTCTGAGATTTTCAATATACACGTTAATGTGGTGTAGCAATAATATTTATAATGCAAGGATTTGGTTCTACACTAACTTTTTCTAAAGTTAGGCATGCAAGCTTCAACTTGTCATAGAAAATATCTTCAATGTAAATTTTAATCTATAGATGAATATCTGGGGGATTATGTTTGCAAATCAATCGAGGGAAAGAATATAGTATTAGATGCCCCATGTATTCCTTTTCACATAATACTTTTGGGATTTGGCTGTATCTGTTTGTGTATTAAAAAAAATAACCTTACTGTAGCATGTAATCATATTCCAGAATCATAGTTTGTCCTTACTAAATTTCTAATACTTTGCTATGGCCAATTCCTATTTCGGTTGTGGCATCTTTCAGGAAAGTAAAAAGCATTGTTAGTAATCATTCATTGGTGGCAGCTACACTGAGGACATCTTCACAACTGGTAAATTGCCGGACTTTAATAATTATAGGAATGTTTTCATTAGATGAAAATTAAATGAGAATAGTAATAATGAAAATTTCATAATAAATGCCATTTCACAAGGTTGTAAGTGATGATGGGAAGAAAGTGAGGCGACTACACCCATTGGCAGATATTGACATTCAGGAGGTGTAGGTAATGCTTTGAGTAGCCTCTCTTTTTTTTCCTAGGTATTATGCTTGTTTTTCTTAGGTATGGCCAACTATGTTATCTGATATTGCATGATTTGATTTTGCAGTCTCGCACTATTGTTGCAGAAAATATGCCAAATGATTACTCTATCCAAAATCTGGAGAAACTTTTTGGTGTTGTTGGAAACTATGCAATCCAATTAACAATATTCTATTCATGCTAAACTATTAAATTTTTATGGGCCATTGTTGTTTTCTAAATGTTACTGCTGAGTTTGCAGTGTAAAACTAGTGTGTGTTTTCCAACCTTAGAGATATGATTCAGGCCAAATGTCAATAAAATCCCACATGAATGATATGTTTGTTAGCAGCAAGGTAAATGCATGCATATTGCTTGATGAAAACTATATTATTTTGGTAAATTGAAGTCTAGTGTTGTAAAATGTATACATGTGAAAAATATGTGCTTGATAGATGAGCAATATTTTCCAATGAATATATTTTTAACTTGATTATAAGCACTATAACTTGGGTGTCTTTTAGCTTCACGCACTTGTGGTGTATGAGACTATTGAACAAGATGAGAAAGTTGTAAGTGAATTATAATTTGCATTGTTACCTGTACTTTGCGTTATATTCATGGGTTTAAATTTTATATGTTTTAATTCTGGACAGGTTGCTGATCTAAATGATGGAGGAAACTGGAGAAGTGGTCTTCAAGTGCAACTGCTCTTAAAGGGGATGGTATTTCTGTTTTATTTCTTTTTTTTATACATCTTTTGTGTTATATGAACAGTTGTGATTCAGCTCAAGTGTGAAAGTGAAATACTGATTGTCCCTATTCCAGGGCAAGTATGGACACCAAACAAAAGGGTGGCAAGTGGACAATGTTGATGTACATGGTGAAGAGGAGGATGCAAACAACACATATGACACAGGAAATGATAAACAATCAAAAGTTACTACTCAGCATTCAGACCGACATGATGAGTTTGAGGTGAGTTTTTTGTTTCTTGCTTAAGATGTGACCTTGTTTTAAGAGAGCCTTCTCTACTATTGAGGATTCATAAAATATTGGAATGCATTTACTTTTCAATAATTAGGGAGATGCACATCACCCAGATGAAAAAAATGGAGGAAGAAAAGGCAGGGGATGGAGACAAGGGAAACCTCGTGGGCATGGGCAGTATCACGATAATGGGCGTGGCCATCCAGTGGGAACAACACCAACGAGTAGTTCTACTAGCAGTGAAGCTGTGTTCAAGTAACCTCCAGGACCAAGAATTTATAATTTCAATCTTTATGATTCATGTCCCTATTTCGTTATACACTATTGACATTATTTTTGGGATAGTCTTTTGTGAGCTCTTTACGATTGATGAAGATGACATTTATGATAGCTACATTCACAATTTCCTACTTCTAAAAGTTTTCTTGTTTGAAAACCCTTAAAATGAGAAAGACATCATCTCTATCTATATACCACCCATGCATTTGACCCCTTGCTGGAACTACCACTTGTACACTACATCTGACATACATATTTACAATATGATCGGTCATTCTAGACCATTCATATCTAGCTTCTATCCTTTATATATTTACATCTTGGGGTCAAAACCAGGTTGTTACATTTTATTTCTGGATTATGAATGGATAGGTATCAAATACATGAGATGAGATACATTAAAAAAAGGGGACCATACTATATCCATACTATAGCTAAAATTGGGCAACTTTCATATTGGTGACAAATTTCCACGCAACAAAAGATAATACAGTTGAATCTTGACACTATGGTTCAAACTAATGTATAGAAACATAACTCCTTGCCACACAACTTTCCATACCATGGTTCAAGTCTTCCAAGTTCGAGGACTTCAAAGCCATTTATAGTTAGAAAGATCCGAACATAACCCTTTCTCTCAACCAACTGGTCGTGAACTTGCAGGCTATCTACCTCATGAAAACCCACAGCTCAATGACAAAATTGCTTTGATGTGGAGGACACATGACCCGCTTTATGTTCCTCCTGAAACTCTACGAAATGGGGTAATCTACCTATAAGCTTGACTGTTGTTTTGTGTAGATACCTCCATATGGTGCAGGTGGTTTAACTACAAGTGAGCTTGCTAGTTTGGTGGCAGTTCTGTATCTTGGTTTGTTGGATTGCCTGGTGGAGTATGTCTAGGAGGTTCCTCTAGAATTGCTTTGGGCGGGGTTCTTGGAGAGGCAGGGTTTGGAGGATTTCCTTCTTCTTTGGATGATCCAGTTCTGATGTGGCAGAGGTAAGGAGAGTTGGGCATAAATCCTACTCTTGCTAGAAAGTCTGCTGCAAATCCATAATTTTACAGTGCTAGGACAAATACATCTTTAAGACTGCCTGATAGTACAACATCTGATCTTCCAGGCTACCTTACCATCTTAAGCCTAATGGATCCTCCAATACAATATTTATTGAGGGGCTTCCTGCTGACTGTACCCACAGATAAGTTGCACGTATCCTTCCATATTTCATTAATTTTTTGGTGATTGTTAGATAGCTTGAATAGGGAAATAAAAAGGTGCATTTCTTGCATTCATATGCCTAGATTCAAGTAGTGACTATCCTTAACCAGTTGTTATAGAAATTTTCCATCCTTTTTTTGGTATAAACAAATCAAATTTATACACAAGAATCCTAGATGAGTAAGTGGAATCATTTAGATCAATGTTTTCTACATATTACTTATTTTTACAATGATAATTAGGTTTGAATTTTAGAATTTTGCTATCTTAGTCATGAAGTATTTATTATTTTTTTCCTACTTCTAATATAGGAACTGAGTTCATTTAGTTATATCCATTATAAATTAGACATGTTTTAATGGAAGTGCTCCAAGAAACATGCTCAAATCACCCAGTACTTGTGAATGGCCTCATTCCTTTGAAACTAATGCCATACAGGTGGGGCAGACCACAAAGAGAATTGAATATCGATGGATGGCTTAGCAGTCCATTAACCTCACCTATTATTGAGCACCTTGTTTTCTATTAGGCATGCTATTGATATAAATATTGACCTTAAAATTTTGACTAGTTGTCAGATATGCATTTAGACTGCTCATCCAATATCCGATTCCAAACTAAAGGCATATTGACACTACATCAATATTCTTGTTGGATGTATCGTTGTTAAAGCTACATAGTCAAACCTAGGAAGTTTGGAGCAAGTGTTTTATCTTTGTAAACTACTCTAGTAATATTCTTGGTCTTTTGTCATTCATAATGGCCTTTAGGAAAAAGTCCTAGTTACATGTTTCTTCATGTGGATACTTTGCAGCCAAGGATCTTGGTTTTTTTGTCTATTTCTCAATTTCTTTTATATAGCACATTTTTCATATTACAGTTTAAATCCCGTCTTTTGTGGAGTCCAAATTTTTAAGTTTGACACTCATTTGCCAGACTTGTTTATTTTTTTAAGACTCTAGAACAATATATGTAAAAGTCTTGTAATTGGACCGAGAGGAGCGAGGTCCTCTACAACATAGTATGGCGAAGATGTTGTCATGTAAGGTAACACAGTATAACAATACATCACCAAAAATAAAAAGTAATTAAAAAAATAATTTCGGCTCTTAAAATAAAAAATTAAGAAAAATAATTAAAAAAATCCATGTCGGCCTATAAAATAAAAAACTAAAACCTAAACCTGAATCTATCAAGTAAGAGAGGGATAAATTTCTTGAGTTTAAGATAAAAAAATTACACCTCAAGAAATTGGATCCCTCTCAGTGCTTGATAGATACAATATTTGACCTTTTTCAAAATTTCTAAGACTTGATAAAGAATCAAATGAAAGACTTAGATAAGAGCTATCTTAGCACTAGCAAGATGAAAGCAATTATAATTTAGGACATGTAATCGTTCCATGAGGGTTAATATTTTTCTTATCAAATGTTTGATGTGGAAACTTTTCTCCATAGCTCTGTTAATTTATTTCTGGTATTCATTCTCTTTCGTTTTGTTGGAGTATGATAGTATCTAGTTGTGATAGGCACGATTTCTATAATCAAGATAACTTCATAGAAACTGATCTATGTCTAGCATTGCAAGAGTTCAAGGTTAAATTTGAACACTTTATTTTTATCTAATAAAAATTTGGTCTCATGATACAGAATCACATATGATAGCCATTTCAATTGGTATTTTCTTTTGTTCTTCTCTACAATGTGCTACTTTTTCTCTTTTTCCAAGTAACACGTCCTGGGTAAACCTCCCAAGCACTTCCCTTTGGTTCACTAAGAGAAAACATGTGGCCAAGTGAAAATTGAACCCTATTGGGGAGTGTAAAAACTCATCCTCAACCACTTGAGGTACACCCAATTGACATCTACAATGTACTTCTTATGACCTACCAAGGGCATAATGGGTAAATACTAAATAACTTACAAGTATGGCAGTTGATGGCAGTTCTGAATAGAGTTATTGTTGGGTGTTTAATGGACTGAAATTGTTGCAACACATGGTACAAGACATAAGACAATAATTAGGACTCAAGAGTGCCATATAGATTTTGTGGCTTTACTATAACAACAGTAGCAAAAAAGAACCCAGTCCTTTTAATACAATCCCTATTTTAGTAGCAATAGCCCATTATGATAAGAGCAGGGCCTAGTGTTATCATTGACATGACTATTATACCACCAATTAGAGCCAGCATGGAAATTTTTTTATAAGGTTATGGTGACTAGGAAATGGTGTATACACCCTTTTCTCTCTACATGTTCTTAAACAACAAAGATGCATAATTATTTCAGAGTGAGTGTGGGAACATAATTTTAAATTTATCACTATTCAACAAACTAGAACTGTTTATAAGATTCAATCATTTAGGCAACTTTTTGTAAATATTGTGCAATTAAGAGCCCTACCAAATATTTTATTGCATCGAGAAGGTGCATTTCTATAGCCCAGGTGGAGGGAAGTGTTTGTCTGTCCCATAAAATAAAAAAAAGAATGCATGCATCAATATGTTGTAGCAGAGTGGAGCCTAGGCGGGGGGAAGTGTATGTCTATCCCATAAAAAAAAGAATGTGTGCATCAGTGTGTTGTAGCATACTGGTGAGAAGGATGTGTGTTGTAGTTTAGTGGTGAAAGGTTTGCAGATTTGATCACTCTGGGTGCATTGTAGAACTAGAGTTAGATAGGACTATACTGGTTTTATAGTATTAAATCTATTTTTCAATTTACTTTTGTTTGATTATATATTTCTTTTATATGTACAGACTGATGGGAAGCCTTATGTTCTATGTTTTGTGGAGTTTGCTGATGCAAAATGTGCTGCAACTACTCTAAGTGCTCTACAAGGTATTCCAGAGCTTCTCTAGAATGAATTTGATCTGAGAAGTAGTTGTGTTTCTTTCATCTCTATGACTAGATAAAATGATTTTTGTTACTTGATATTTGTTTATCCTTTTATTGGAATCCATTGTGCATATTCTAGGTCTGTGCTTGGATAATGTATGCATTCTTTACTTCAAAGAATTAAAATATATGTCTTTTTTCAATTCTTATTTTATGGGACATGCAAGCAAGAATTAAAATATATATGTTGATGGAAATGTTTTTTTTTCAAATGTACAGGTTCAAATGTTAATAATTGTAGCTTTGCATACGTTCATTGAGAATTCTTGAATCTTCAGAGTAAAATCTTGTTTTTAGTTTATAATTGCCTGATTATTCTGTTTATGTTTAGAATTTCTATATTTGTTCTTTCATGGCTCCATTCAAAGATACGTTATAATGAAAAATTCAGATGTTGGTAGATATAATATATGTTCCAGATTAAACTAATTGTAGAAGTGAAGTAAGGAATGTAGTATAGCTGATCTGTGTTTTCCATGAGATTATCGATCTGTTGCTACACTGGCTCCATCAAGTGGCCAGGTGCTCTTATATTGTCAGTTAGTTTTAGTATTGTATATCAGAAAAATAACACATTCTCAACATTTTCCAACTCCTAGACCAATTAGAAGGTTGCAGTTGATGGTCCCAAGATTTATTAGAAGAGATAAAAGCACAAGATTAGAAATTTGGACCTACTATCAGATCCTTTAATCCAATGACACCACTAAAATAAGTTCACTATATTTTGTATTCAACACCTTGGAATTCCATAGCATTATTCTTTTTTCAAAGATGTTCTTTTTGCATATTTCTAAAGCTGTGAGCTCTATTGATTTCTGCCTAAGACCCTAGCAAAAGTTATTACCTTGTTTCATCAATCCTTAAATTTTAGGATGCACCTTTAACTTATCATTGCATGGCAACAGGTTTTTTATTGCAATATGTTTTAAGAAATAAATGGCTTATCCATAGAAGTTATTTTTGCATTTAAAGGGCTTATCCATAGAAGTTACTTCTGAATTCTAGAATCGTTTGGACAATTGACTTTGTGTCTCCCTTGCTTTCAAAAGTTTGAACAGGAGAAATATTTCAAAGTGCATTTCCACATTTTATGATCATATGTTTATAAATATTGGTACTGTTCTATTGGTCGTGGATGGAAAATTTGGTTATCTAGCATTGTAGGAATATATTATTTTTCAAATTTGCATGAATGGTTACTGATGTTTACTGTAATTGAATTGAATGCATATTGCATTTTAATATTGAATTTATTTATTGAATCTGTCATTTTGGGGATATTCACTAATTTTCTTTGAACAATCTTATTCGCTATGGGCTTGATTTGAGGTAGAAGCCAAATATTCAATTTTAAGCTAGATGATTGCTTGGTTGCTTTTAGTTGTAAATACCATAACTATGGCATTAGTATTCTATTCACTCTGGGACCTAAGCACGGAAGCTAACATTTGATAGCAGAATAAGATGCTTGAATATTTTCATAGTGTAAGATGATGACTCCAAAGTGTGGTTATCATATCCTGTCTATGCCTTATGAGCTGATTATGTCTATATGAAAATTGCTGAGAAAAATGGTCATTGTCATGGACTGGTCTTGAAATGAATCCTTTATAGCAGCTAGCAGTTTTCCAAATAATATCGTAAACCCTTCTTGGCCAGCTGATGTGTAAATATCATTGTAGAGAGATCTCCTATTGTAGAGAGATCTCCTTCCTAATCAGAGCTTAAACCTTGTTGGTTAATATTGACTACTTAAAATTACTAATGACTAAATATGGTCATTTGTACTGAGACTACTGAACCCTTTATTTTCTATCATTTTTTGTGATCAGGTGTAAATTTGTGTTGAGATTAAGAAATATCCGTTTAAGGAATACTCAATTTTGTGGTGATTTTTTAGAGGTATATTTTCATTGTGTCTATATTTTTAGATAGCTTTATGGCATCACCTTGTCGGTTAATATTTTATACTTAAAATTACTAATTAATGAATATGGTCATGTGTACTGAGACTACTGAACCCTTTATTTTCTGTCATTTTTTGTGATCATATGTAAATTTGTGTTGAGATTAAAAAATATCCTTTTAAGGAATACTTAATTTCGTGGCCAGTTTTTAGAGGTCTCTTTTCATTGTGTCTATATTTTTAGACAGCTTTATGGCATCAAGATAGTTTCTTCTAATATAATGCTTTAAATCATTGAATTACAAGGGGTGGTATTAATCTCATTTGATTTTTTTGTAGCTCTGTCTCTCAGTAGTGAGCTATTAACCAAGATATATTTTGTGTTGCAATACCATTTATAAACTTGAATGTATCAAAATATTGTATTATGGTTTTCATTTTGTTTACTATATGAATTTCACATAGGCTACTGTCAGAATTTCTTGCTTTGCGCAATCTTGCCATTGATCTTCAAGCCTTATGGAGAGGTATTTCATGTTCATGTATTTATAGGTCTGTTGGTTCTAAATGTTTATGCATTTTGAGTAAACCTGCAGTTTGTTGGAATTGTTTCTTTTTGCCATGTTAAATCTTTTGAAATTACTATGTACATTTTTTCAGTTATCTATTTTCTCTTTTTAGCGAGCATCAAAATTTATTGCTTAACATGTGTTGTTTGTAGGTAACCTTACTTGCAAGATTTATAACAACATGAGGAGGGAGGCTATTGTAGTGCAGATACAGAAGCACATGCACAGATATAAAGCTCAGAAGCATATCCAGTGTGGATACAGAAGTACGTGCGCAGATAGAAAGCTCAAAAAGTGGGCCTTTGAGTATGAAGAGCCTGTTGCGGAGGATTTTCAATTGAGTATGAAGAGCCTGTTGCTGAGGGTTTCAAGCTGCTAAGTATGGTTTTCAAGCTGTCACGGGATCTAAGTATGGCTTAACAACCAAGTACAAGTGGGATGGTTTAGCCATTGTTAATTTTGAAAATTCATCGATGTACTAGATGATTTTCATGTAAATTTATATGGATATTTTTAGAGAAAACTCATATTTATTGTAATACTTGACATTTCATATAATATAATTTGTGCAGATTAAAACTTATATGGTTGTACTTTATATTATTTATAAGTGTTGTAATTAACTAATTAATGTGAAATTGCATAATTCACATGCGTATTAGATGATGATAAATAATGTATGATTCTTTTTTAATTTAAACATAATATCATATTAAAAATTTATATTGATTAATAATGGACACCATTAAAATTATACTAAAGTATAAAAACCACACATAAAATGACTAAAAATGACTAAATTAGTGACTAATAAATGAGATTAATGACTAAAATTCGCATATAAAATGACAAAAAATTGAGAGATACGTGACCAAACAATGATATAGAAATGATTAAAAAAACAACCAAAATCTGCATATCAATGACCAAAAAACAGTTTTGGTGGCTAATTTACGGTCTTTTACTACACAACCAAATTTGGTCACATTCTGGTTTTTCATGTGGTCATGAATTTGGTCATAAATGTGGTCATATATTTGGTCATTGATTCAAATATATGACCAAATAAATTACCAAATTAATGACCAACTGACAAGTTATAAATGACCAAAATAAAAATGACCAATTTTGGCCGTGTAATAAAAGACCGTAAATTAGCCACCAACGATCGCCAAACCAAAAGTGGTCATTGATATGCGGATTTTGGTCATTTTTTTTGTCACTAATCTCTCATTTTCCACTAGTGTAAGGAGATATCGCATATATGCAATATATTGTATATGTGTCCTTTAAAAGTTATACATTGCATATGCGATATGGAATAAAAAAAACAAAAACCAAAGGCCGTGGGCCTCACTTTTTCATTTGCACGGTGAATGTTTCAAGAGAGTGATAAACCACACCAGCGATTTGCGTTTGAGCATTTGGAGGTCGATTTGGAGGTGGATGTGGAGGTGTCTTGGCTCCAATGGTAGGTAACAACTCATATCAATTACAAATTGTTTTCAATTTTTTATTGTTTTTGTTAGTTTCATAGTTTTTATATTTGCTTAAAACAAATTTGATAAAAAAATTGAATTAAATCAAAGAATCATAAATTAAAACAATTTGTATTTGTTGTTTAAATCTTAACAGATAATAAAAATGAGCAAGATACTGTGGAAAACGAGCCAACTAATAACCAAGAACCAAACCCAAGCATGAACCCAAACCCAAACCCATAGGGGGAAGAAGACCGAAACTCACAGATTTTGGTGTGTTTGGGTGCATTGAAGTGCCTTAGCTCATCTTTTAGAGGGGGTATCATTTGAGACAATCTTTATTCGAGGCATTGGACACCATACCAAACACAATTTCCAATGCCCAAGGAGCTCTGTACAACATAATATCGTACAAAGAATCCAGGAGGAAATACTATTCCGATGGTTTGAGTTATAAAGACATCAAAAACCTAAATATTATAAAAGACCAATTATTTTCATTATTCTGGGACCCTAGCACCAGATTGGTTCCACCCACCAGTCGAGCACACATTTCCATAGACTGGTACGTGGAACCAAATATAAAGGCCAATTGGATGGATTGCTGGTATATGGTCTTCGATGAAGACCCTCATGGGAATAGGGACATCCCATTTTATTTCCTTGAGAAGTTGTATGCAAAATTCATCCTAGGGAAACATGTTAACTATTTCGATATTTTAGGCTTCTAGGGTGTTGGTCATGGGATGCCCCAAGATAGGGAAGGGGCCAGGACAGATCCTAACCATGTGCCATGCCCTCCACGCACACCAAAACCCCCTCGGGTATATCCTCTTGCGGGTCTTGTGATTGAGGATACACATGAGGCCTTACTTGACTTGGCAGATACATTGCTTCAGCATGCGACTGATGTCCAAGGCAATGTAGGCCAAGGGGTTGGCACTTCTAAGGCCGACCCATCGCACAGTAAGGATACATCTACATATCGCACTGGAGACGTAGAGAATTCATAGCGTCGTGTTACTCCACACCCTTGTACAGTGTGTGCAGGCATATGCTATGGCCCTGCTTCAGAGTTCTGGGATGATGAATTACTTTGATTTGTAACTAAAACTCATTATTTTCATACTATATTTTGTTTTATATCACAATTTTCAATTGTTTCACAATTTATTTCTATTTAATTATCTAACAAATTATGTGAACAAATATGCAGCTGGTGTCCCATGACACCCCAGATTCGCATAGTCCACCAATTAATGTTGATAACATTGATGCTGTTGTCAATATTGCATATGGGTTTGGTTCTTCACCATTAGCTGTAAGAACTATAATTTTTAATTTGTCAATGTTGTTTACATATTTCTAGTAGAGATTGTAACATTCAATACATCATAATCTGGATACAATATGTTTTATGTAGGGTGATTAGGATGAGTACATTGAATCCCATCCTAGTCCCTCTCATGTAGAGGTATATTCCCAGACGCAAGTATTATTTTAAATATGCTTTTAATTATGATTTTAATTATGCCTTTAAATATGCTTTTAATTATGTTTCGCTTTCTTTGAAAAAATCAATTTTCGTCCATCTCGTATATGTCTCATTTTCATTGTATTATCTGACATTGACATATTTTACTTTATGCAAGAATCAATTGAGCCATTAGTCCTCGAAGAGCACCAAAATGAGGTTGTTGTAATGTGTTGATTTGTTGTTTGAGGCCTACAAGATTTGATCATGGGATGGTAATTATTTAGACTTGTGGTTTGAGGGTTGTAAACCCATGTTTTGTTGACATGATTCTTAAGTAATGGTTAATGGAATTCCATTAACGTGATGCATTGGGAATAACTCTGTTTCTATGTTTTATTAAATCTGTAAATGGTTAGATCCATTTCGATGATAGTGTATTGTTTGTAAATAAGGTAATGACGGCCTACAACCAATCCTTTAAATGATTCGATGGCTAGGCTCGGTGAGATAAAGAATTGGTATGTGGTTATATTTTATTAATATTATTTGTAAATCTTTGTTTAGTCTCTCATCCTTCATTCTTTGAGTAATTTTGATAGTTTTTTTTTTATGATATGGATTATAGCGTTCATTAATGTTCTGTTTGGTTTAAGTAATGGTGTTTATGAGTATTTATATTTTGAAAATAATGCGTTTGCTGGCAATATGAAATCTGCCATCATATGGATTTATTTTGAGGGTTTGAAATTTAAGGGATTCCATCTCACGTTTTTTTGTTTTCAAATATGTAGTTATTAATTCTTAAAATGTTTTGAACAGAGTTTTAGAAATGTATTTTATTTAATATTATGGTTTATTTTATCTATATTTGTGAAATCTTTCATTTAACTTTGCAAACATGTTTGAACAAGATCTAGTAGCTAGTTATCTACAGCTAAGGTTGGAATCTAAGTTAAACTGTTTGGCATTTAAACTTTCTAGAACTTCTTAAATCAAAAGCTAAGAGAATTTAAAATGTAAACACCTATCTAGGAAATAAAGGCCGAATTTAAGTTTACCAAAATAAATTTACGTGCAATATAAAATTTAACCCTAGAGGTTATGTAAAAATATTTCAGAATGAGTTTCAATAAACTAAAAAAAAGGAAATCTAGTTGAAGCATGTATTCAATATGTATATTTTCAATCAAGATCATAAACACTACTTAGTAAAAATATGTAAAAACTAGAGAAGGTAAAAAACTGCATACATGCAACTTTTAGTTTATTAATGGCTAAGAAACTTGCACACTTAAACACATAGAATTAACAAAATATTTTCTATTTTTGACCTCATATCTGTTAACCGGATAACTTGGGAACTACCAGAACCGTTCTTGGTTTTAGTCCGGACCACCCCAAGATGGTTCCAACATGCAAGTAATCTAGAGCTCCTAAAGGCGAGGCTTCTCTTATCTGGAATATCAGGTTCTATATAAGATTGTTTTTTCTTTGAAAATTCTCTCAAAAATTATTAGGAATAATGATTAGATCAGATTGGATCCCTAAGCCTTTCCTTGGCTTGGGTCTGTATAGACAATCTTTAGGAAAAATGACAGTTGTTTCAAAACTTCAATTAGATAAAGAATCCATTATCTTCTTGAAAATAATCTTTAATTGATTTATGTGTAGTTAATCATTACTACACTTAACTTAGGAACTCTTTTACTAGTTCCTAATTTGACTCTTTTAGAATTAAATATTTATTTTTTCATTTTAGTAAATAATAATACATAGATTCTTTATTCATTATTTTATAGTTAGATTATTATTTCTTTATATTTAATATATGTACTTACCCTTTTATTCATAATATATATAAATTATATATAAATATATATTATTGTTAATATTTATCTTGGCATCATATAAAATGATCCCATTTACATGGTGCTTTCATTAACTTATAATCATTTCTTTTATCAAGGTCTTTAGGTAGGGTTGATCAACTAAGTTAGGAAGATCTAAACCTCCTTTCATGTTGGATTACCTTGTGTATCATGGTAGTTCTTCGGTCCTTGATGAGAAGTAGAAATTTGAAATTTTATTTAATCAACTAAAATAAGTAAGATAAGGTCAGTGTTTTTCAGAGTCATTTTCACTCAACACAATTAATTTTTAGTAACTCCTAGTGCTATTCAGAGCCCACACTCAATGCTAGAACTGGGAGTTACACTTAGTGCAATTCCAGAGCCTCTCTCTCAATTCTAATGCTAGGATGTGCTTATATAATACACCTATGCCCTATAATGGCCAAGGATCTGATTTTCCAGATCTTATGCTCAACATCAATTTGGAATGCTCCACGACTTATTCCCAACACTTCCAAATCTTATATTTCATGTGCTCCAGAGCTTATGCTAAAAAAAAACATCTCATAGCTCATGTGTTCCATAGCTGGTGCTCAACAAAAAAATCAAATCACTCATCTGCTCCAGATCTTGTGCTCAACACAAAATCTCATCACTCGTGTGCTTCAGAACTTTCACTCAACACAAAATCTCATCACTCATGTGTTTCAAGGTCCATGCCCAACACATCATAGAACTCAATCGTGCATTCGGATTTTCTACACATTCTATAACAATAATCATCTCAGTATATGCATTTTAAGGTAAATCACATCATACATCCAATACATCATCCTATGAGAATAATCTTGTCTATCATGGTCCATGCCCAACATATAACATCTCATACATGCTAAACAAGAATGTGCATTTGGCTTAAGCCCAGTATATCTAACAAATCATTATATAAAATAAATAATTACCAAACCTAATTTATAAAAACTAGTTACTATATAAAAAAATAAAAACCAAATTTATAAAAACTAATTACTACATAAAAATCAAATCATAATAAATCGAAACATTTAAATAAAATCATATCATAACAAAGTCTAACCTTTAAATATCAAATCATGACAAAGTTTAACATTTAAATATCATACTCACATTTATAAAGAGTATTTTTATATGATAAATGTCTTTGGTCATTGCGCAAAGTAATTGAAACGGCGACAAGCCGAATACTAGAGTCCCTGCTAGCCGGGAAGGGACTAATAAGATGTCCTTCTCATTCTCTGAAGTGTGGCTCAATACAACAACCATGAATTTCAATTCAGTAGAGGCGTCTCCAAGTGCTCCTTCTCTCATTGTTTCTAAAGTGGTGGCCCAACACCGTCGACCATGAATGCATTTCAATAGAGGCATATGCAACTAACGTCGTGATGCATGAAGATTTGCACCTATTTTTCTATGTATTTTTCGATCACTTTTTTAAAATTGTTTTAGGGATTAAAATTACAACTTTGTTCATTTTTTTACTCAAAATTTGATTAAAATGATTAAATTTACAATTTCAGGTTGTTAGAATTGCCTAATCAAACTGTTCTACAAATTTCAACAATCAAATTTACATTTCAAACGATGAAAAACACGAGTATCAAACTGTTCTATACTTTTTAATTTGTCAACGTTGTTTGCATATTTCTAGTAGAGAATGTAACATTCAATACATCCTAATCTGGATACAATATGTTTTATGTAGGGTGATCGGGATGAGTACATTGAATCCCAGCCTAGTCCCTCTCATGTAGAGGTAGATTCCTAGACGTAGGTATTATTTTCAATATGCTTTTAATTATGCCTTTAAATATGCTTTTAATTATGTTTCACTTTCTTTGAAAAAATTGTTTTTCGTCCATCTTGTATATGTCTTGTTTTCATTGTATTATCTGGCATTGACATATTTTACTTTATGCAGGCATCTATTGAGCCATTGGTCCTTGAAGAGCACCAAAGAGAGGTTGTTGTAATTTGTTGATTTGTTGTTTGAGGCCTACAAGATTTGGTCATGGGATGGTAATTATTTAGACTTGTCGTTTGAGGGTTGTAAACCCATGTTTCATTGACATGATTCTTAAGTAATGGTTAATGGAATTTCATTAACGTGATGCATTGGGAATAACCCTGTTTCTATGTTTTATTAAATCTGTAAATGGTTAGATCCATTTTGATGATAGCGTTTTGTTTGTAAATAAGGTAATGAAGGCCCACAACCAATCCTCTACAAGATTTGATGGCTAGGCTCGGTGAGATAAAGAATTGGTATGTGGTTATATTTTATTAATATTATTTGTAAATCTTTGTTTAGTCTCTCATCCTTCATGCTTTGAGTAAATTTGATAGTTGTTTTTTATGATATGGATTATAGCGTTCATTAATGTTCTGTTTGGTTTAAGTAATGGTGTTTATGAGTATTTATATTTTGAGAATAATGCATTTACTGGAAATATGAAATCTGCCATCATATGGATTTATTTTGAGGGTTTGAAATTTAAGAGATTCCATCTCGCGTTTGTTTGTTTTCAAATATCTAGTTATTAATTCTTAAAATGTTTTGAACAGAGTTTTAGAAATGTATTTTATTTAATATTAGGGTTTATTTTATCTATATTTGTGAAATCTTTCATTTAACTTTACAATAATGTTTGAACAAGATCTAGTATTTAGTTATCTAACAACTAGGGTTGGAATCTAAGTTAAACTGTTTGGCATTTAAATTTTCTAGAACTTCTTAAATCAAAAGTTAAGAGAATTTAAAATGTAAACACCTATCTAGGAAATAAAGGCCAAATTTAAGTTTACCGAAATAAATTTACGTGTAATATAAAATTTACATATAATACACCTACACCCTATAATGGCCAAGGATCCGATATTCTATATCTTATGCTCAACATCAATTTGGAATTCTCCACGGCTTATTCCCAACACTTCCAAATCTTATATTTCATGTGCTCCAGAGCTTATGCTCGACACAAACATCTCATAACGCATGTGTTCCATAGCTGCCGCTCAACAAAAAAATCAAATCATTCATCTACTCCAGACCTTGTGCTCAACACAAAATCTCATCACTCGTGTGCTTCAGAACTTTCACTCAACACAAAATCTCATCACTCATGTGTTTTAGGGTCCACGCCCAACACATCATAGAACTCAATCGTGCATTCAGATTTTCTGCACATTCTATAATAATAATCATCTCAGTATATGCATTTAAGGTAAATCACATCATACATCCAATACATCATCCTATGGCAATAATCTTGTCTATCATGGTCCATGCCCAACATATAAAATCTCATACATGCTAAACAAGCATGTTCCTTTGGCTTAAGTCCAGTGTATCTAACAAATCATCATATGTATGTGCAGTGGGGCTTTACACCCAATATACAAAATATAAACATCAAAGTAACATCATATGCAATGGGACTTAGGCCCATTAATGTTCGGTCAAAATTTGAGATATTACACTCATCATATTTGGTATTCAACAATTTAAAAAAATACCCAAATCAAATATTAAGAACTAGATCTCAACACAATGATGAATTTCCTACTATGTGGTTTGCAATTTTGAAAATTGAAATTCCACTATAATGTATAAGGGTGGAGTGTAATTTACATGTACATAACATGGATTACTATCATTTGAGATTCAATGCCAAAGCATGATAATTAATCTTAAAAGCATTACTTAATAGTAAATTAAATAGTACTTGAAATTCAAGGTTAAATAATAAAAAAGATTTTTGTATTAAGTATTAATTCATAATGTATTTGTTTTGAAAAAAAAAACTATTTTCATTAATTAAACAAAAATATATTCTTTAATGCCATAAAACATGAGATTATTAAAAATAATAGCATCAAATAGTTTAGTAGGCCTTTCAACCATCAAACTCAGATGCTTAATCCATGAAATATATAAATTGTAATTCAAATTTTTTTAGTATGTTTAAATGTAGATGTAAAATTTATAGCCAATTTTTTATTTAATATTAAAAAAATGGTTAATATTAAAACTAGTTTTCATGATTTAATATGAAACTATAATCATAATTATTTTATTAGATTTAATTGTAATAATTTTAATTTGAGCAAAATAATGAAAAATTTTAGTAGAATATTTTAAAATAAATTAAAAAATAGATTTAAAATATTAAGCAAATCTCATTGATTGAATTATTTAATCATTTTTGTTCTCATGTTTGACCAACATAAACGTATCTTCCTCCATAACAATGCATTAAGAATTAGATAAACATTATATAATGACATTAAATGACTCACAAAAGATCCAATGAAATAACCAACAATACGATGAAAAGAGAAACAATGCACTTTTAGACCTAAATATAAAACCTCCTAAATACCAAGAAAAAATTATCTTTGACTAAACTTTGTATATATATATATATATGTTGGTTTGTTTTGGATAATAAACTTAAAATAATATAAAATTAAAACCCATATATATTAACCTTAACTTATATAAAAATAAATAATTACCAAACCTAATTTATAAAAACTAGTTACTATATAAAAAAAAAATCAAAACCAAATTTATAAAAACTAATTACTACATAAAAATCAAATCATAATAAATCCAAACATTTAAATAAAATCATATCATAAGAAAATCTAACATTTAAATATCAAATCATGACAAAGTTTAACATTTAAATATCATACCCACATTTATAAAGAGTATTTTTATATGATGGAAAGCTAATATACATTAAAATAATAATAACAACAAGTCATTATAAAGTCTAACACCTAAATATCATATCGGTGTCATGCTCAAAAAAGTATATGTAGAGACTCAAGACTATGAGGAGTATATGGGCGTGTGCTCGAGTCAAGGGTTTTTCCTTTCTTCATAGTTCGAGATAGAGATATTTGTTGTAGATAAAGATGTTTTGTTTAGAGTTATTTTTTAATGTTTTTTAATTATATAATAAAATAATTAAAATAAATATTTTTTTATAAAATTATTAAATATATTATTTTTTTAAATAATATAATAAACTATTATCAATATTATATTAATTATAATAGTAAATAATTTTAATTAATAAATTTTTTAAACATATTTTTTTGAATTTTATATTAAATATTTAAAATTTATAAAAATATATATTTAATTTTAAATTTTAAACCATTAACTCATCATTAAGTTATAACATATCTATAACTAAAACCAATATAAATATAAGTTATAATGTATATAAATAGTTGTGCTTCTAAATGATCAATGACCATGACCAGCTAGTAAATAATATACTGAAAGCATGAGAACAAGTAAATAATACATTGAGAGCATTTCATAAACCAAAATAAAGTTGATTCTTCTCATATGGGTATATCTTGAATATATCAAGAGTAGAGAGGTGTATAGAACACAAAAAATATCTTTAAAATCTGTAACATGATTTTTCATTATTATATTTCATCTTAATGAGTTAATTCAAATTGTATCATGATGATGGTAAAGAGAGTGGTGATGTACATATGTAATTTTTTTTATTTAAAAAAAAACTCGAGAGATATCTTCAAAAATATAAAATAATATAATTAATAAAATTATAATAAATATAAAACATTATAATAGGTAAGGAATATTTTTAATATTAACATGGAAAAATATATATTATATTTTGTATATAAGAAAGTTCCAATATTTAAGATCTAAAAATGTAGATGACATTTTTGATCTTTTATTGAAGATACAACAAAACTTCAAGTTATTTAGGGAATTTGTACACTCCATAAAATGGTTGTGTTTTGGGGGCATCACTCAACGCCTAGCTCTATCCCACAATAGCATCACACTTACAACTCCAATGAATCCAATCCCAAGTCCCAACCCCAATGCAAGCAATGAGACATGTTCATTTACACTACTTAGCCAATCACTTCCTTTAATAATGCTAGCTCCTTCCATTGTGCTATTATTTTTTGTTTCCTTGCATCATTGTAAAGGATAGCCACATAAGCCAATGTTCCGTTCATATATATATATATTAGAAGAGTCCAAAAACCGAAACTACCGAGTTCAAAAGTCTAAGGCGGTAGCAATAGGAAAGATAAATCAATCAGCAAGTGGGAACCAAGCTTGGAATTTGGCAATTTGTCAAATACTTGCTCCGTGGAACGTTAAATTCCAGGTCGTCTTTATAAGTTTTGAATTTGGCATACCGATAAGATAATGACATACAGATCAGATAAGTTCCATATATCCAGTATGGATTCACACTGCATTTCGCATTTCGTGACAAATGGGCTCCACTACCTCACGAGTCACTACATCTGTTTAGTTGAACCGTTAAACATTCTATGTTTTATGTTTGTATTATTATATGTTTTATGTTTCTTAGTAGTACTCTATAAATGTGTACAACACCTAAAATAAAAGGTTATGGTAGCGGCGCAGAATCGATCGTTATTTCTATGTAAAATTTTGTTAATAGCAATTCAGGCCTCCCGTGCTCTTTTCTCGTGCTTTACCTTTTCCAGACACAGAAAGGTGTACACTGTGCAGAAAGGTAAAGGTAAGTTGATTGATTGGGGTGGATGTTTTTATCGTTGAAATATATTGCAGAGATTGATGGACTCTGTTGCAGAAGAGCATCAAGTGGGAGATTAATTGATTGATTAGTTCAAGAGTCGCACTCAGGTTGAAACATAAAACTGTACACCCATTCCAATTCCAATTCCACAAAATTCAGTGGCGTTTACTATTAAAGATCAACTTTTTGAGAGGGAAATGGCGGTGAACGGACATGCCGTTAGGGAAACTCAAGAGTCAATTTTCCCCTGCTTTACCTTTTCGAGACACAGAAAGGTGTACACTGTGCGGAAAGGTAAAGGTAAGTTGATTGAAATATATCGCAGAAATTCATGGACTCTATTGCAGAAGAGCATCAAGTGGGAAATTAATTGATTGATTGGTGCACGAGTCGCATTCAGGTTGAAATATAAAACTCTACACCGATTCCAATTCCACACTTGGAAACAAATTCGATCACGTTAGTGAAATAGCGGTGAAGGGACAAGCCGTAGCAGCAGGGAAATTGAATAGTATAGTATGGTTGCAGGCAGTAAGCACGACTTGAAGTCAGTCGCGGCGGCCTCAGAACCGATCAGGCACGACTTGAAGTAAAGTCGTGGCGGACTCTACTGCAGAAGAGCATAGTCAATAGTAGACAAAGAAAATAGAGAAGTAGACAAAGTAGACAAAGAAAATGGTATCAATACCATTGAAAAAAGGAAAAAGGAAAAGTTGATGGGATGAGCACATACCAACTTTGTTGACAAAAGTATTATGGCCTTTGGATTGACAAAATAATTCTTGCCAGTGGACTGACAACGCTATGTACCTACTTCATTGGAAAAATCATTCTTTCCTTTGGATTGACAAACACAAAAGCATTCTTTCTTTCAGATTGATAGAAAATATGGGTTGATGTTGGATGGATAGAGATAGGTGTAGGTGTCAATGGGGTTATGGATGAAGGGATGATTTTGATTAGACAAATTTGCACCCTTTATCAAATGCAAATACCATTTATTGGGAACAAACATGGTTATCCAAAAGTATATTTTACCTATTCTTACCATGAAACCTAATTATATAATGTATTTAAATATTTGGAGTCAATGAGGAATCATATTATTTGTGTG
Organism: Pseudotsuga menziesii; assembly: GCA_001517045.1. Taxonomy (NCBI): domain Eukaryota; kingdom Viridiplantae; phylum Streptophyta; class Pinopsida; order Pinales; family Pinaceae; genus Pseudotsuga; species Pseudotsuga menziesii. The sequence continues at coordinate 559,795 of LPNX010354287.1, forward strand.
TAGCAATTAATCACAATGTCTCTATTTGAGTAATGTCATGGTTATGATGTTGTTTAAAAAATTAACTAAATATAGGTAAAATAAAACTAATAACACATCACATTAGCGGATTTATTAAAGTTGTTGTCCTTATCATTTATATAATTTCTCCAAAATTCCCTAAAGGTGATTGAAAATTAGACTCCCTCGATCATGATGAAACAACTTAATGAAGAAGAAAAGACAATGGTAGCAATTTTGTTGTATTTTAACGAAGCAAACAAGTTTCCTTGGTCATTTCTAAAATGTCTCCCAAATCCTATAAATGTTATATTTGAGGACTTCCTAGGTAATGATGAAATGATAATGAAGAAGACAAAACAATAATTTAAAAGATTATTTAGGTCATGATGAATGACTTAATGAAGAAGACACAATTATCTTATAAGGAAAATAGAAAAGTAGACAAAGAAATGGTATTGATCCAAAAAGGAAAAGTTTATTGGATGAGCACATACCTACTTTGTTGACAAAAGTGTTCTTGCTTTTGGATTGACAACTCTATGTACCTACTTTGTTGACAAAATAAATCTCTCCTTTGGATTGACAACTCTATGTACCTACTTCATTGGAAAAAGGGTGCCTGTAAGAAGCTTCTACCCAATTATGATGCAATGGGAGCGCACGAGCGAAAAAAAACAAGAACGCACACGCACACTTGTGTGCGCGCACATGTTCCTGCTTTTCCTATGTCGAACCTCCACATTGGCTTGCCGATGAGGTCATTAGGAGTGCGTACGGGCCCTTAGGAACGCGCACGAGTGTTTGGACGCACACACGTGTGTTTAGTGCGTACGCGTTAAACATGCATGTGCGTCCCTATGTTTTTTATATAAAAAAAATTGAAAGCGAATATTCCATTTTAACTCACTAAACCATGTGCATGCGCACATTTGGAGTCTCCTAGGAGCCCAAAACAAGCGTCTAAGAACCCCAAAACGACACCCACGACCGGTAGAATAAGGTAGGTGGATTACTATTTGCATTTTGGTTTTGTTGTTTTTTTTAATGTTTTTCATTGTTTTTTAAATAAAATCTAAAATAAAAAAAATGCAAATGAATTGAAATCAAACAAATTTGATATTGTAGATACACTACCTCTATCATAATGACAAACACCAATGAACCATCCCAACAAAGCAGTGAAACGAACCAATTAGAGGACCAGGGTAATTTTTAGGGGCGAAATTTCGCCAATTGGCTATTTTTTTGGTTTTTTTCAAAAAATAAATTCGTTATTTGGTCATTTATAGTGTTTAATATCTCCTATATTTACATAAAATATGTTTTTGTTATCATAATATTTTCCAAATTTACACATTTTAGTGTTAATTCTATGTTTCATATTTAATATTCGCCTACCTATCTATGAACATGTTTTTTTCAATCCAAAACAGTCTCCTAGAATACTATACTTAAGTATAATATCAGAATCCTTAAAAAATACACTAAATTAAACGAAGAACTTAATGGTGAACCACTAGAAACCCCGAAGCTGAATTACACGAGGATTTAAACCAGTTAAGGATATTGAGTGATGAACTAAAGAACACCAGGGAACCCTCTTAGGTCTCCCTCGCCACATCACTACAAAACATAATCGAGTGTATCAACATTTTCCATAGTGAGATAACCAATTTGAGCCAATATAGGGCTTGAATGAGAGAACATTATGCCATTGGTATATCCAAAGAAGCTAAAAAAGACCTAAATATCACAAAAGCCCAACTGTGGAGTAAATTTATAGGGTCCGAGAATAGGACAACCTCCAGATGTGAGGAAGAGACGATTTTTCATGGACTGGTGTAATTACCAGCCATGGAGAGAAAACTAGACGAAGAGATGGTTCATGAATTTTTACAAGCTTCCATAAAACAATGTCGAGGTCCCATAGTATTTTCTCATTAAAAAATAGTGGGCTGATTTTGTGGTAGGGTTCCATGTGAAGTAATTCGACATCACCAAGTTCCAAGGAATTGGTCTTAGTTGAGCCCAAGATCAAGCTCACGCCCACCAAAACCCACTCAGAGGACCTCCTGCACCTAGCCGCGAGCCAAACCCACTTTCTCAATCCCTTGGGTTAGGTAGAGGGCTAGATGAGATCCATGAGTCTGTTAGACATTCCACACAGCACCTTGTCAGGCATACCACATTTGTGGCTATGTCCTCACGGAGCGAGCAGGACCACCCTGGGAGACACACTGCTCCACAGTCTACTAGTGGTGGAAGAGGGAGAGAAGCTACAGGTGGTAGCCGGGATTATCCATCCACCTTGACGGGACCAGTTCCACATCCTTGTTCTTGCTGTGGGAATCCATGCCATGTTCCCACACAAGATCATGCCACAGAAAACTACCTACAACATGTTAGTTATTGTTTTACTTAATGTTCAAGTATTGATTATACGTTATGCAATCTCATAATTTCTAATAAATTTAACTTAGAATCAGATGTTGATTATTTGATTTGTTTTAATGTACAACTATTCAGTGCTAAGTCTCCAGCACCCAAGTGGGAGAACGTTGGTTCCTTCAACCTAGATAAATCCATGGCAGCTGCAGAGGACATCGTAGCACCATACACACAGGTAGTTTTCTTTGAGTAATTAAATGTAATTTTAGTAGTTAATATTTCTGTCCATTGTAGTTAATATTTAGCAATTGAATATAAATATTTTTTTATTTGCATAGGTGTCCACAAGAGTGAGTGCCCAACCATCCCCAGCGAGGATCAACAGATCCCCTCGTGTGCAGGTATCATGTAATAAAGTATAAATTTAATTTCAGTTTTGATGGCTTAGCTTTGTATAGTTATATTTTTATGTACTAATATAAAAGGCCATGAATATGTATGTAGGTTCGAGCACATAGGCACGTCGATGTCACTATCTCTCCACCGTCTTCTTTTTTCCCACCATATATGTCAGGTGTAGCCCTTGGCATATATGTCTCTTTCCCTGCATCCCTCCCCACCCCATTCCATCCATCCCTTGCCTCCCATCCACCACCACACTTCTATCTAGCTAGACCTTCTTTGTCACAGCCTTCGCTCACTCCCCCCCTCCCCACCCATCCACCCCCTCCCTTGCAATTTCCCATGTTTCCACCCTCCCCTCTTTGACCATGATACACCATCCATCCACATTCACCCATCCCTCCACCCCATACTAGACCTCAGCCCCCTCTGACATATTCCCCCACCACCTGCGTTTTCTCTTCCAAGGTGGACCATCCATTCTACAACCATTTGGGGTTTATCTCCCTACATCACTACTTCACCCACTCTAGTCCATGCCCCTATTTTTGTAGCCAACATCGATGTGGCCACATCCTCTTCTATTCCATCCACCCTAGCATTGGAGCAGGTTGTCCAGCCCATTGCTCCACCTTTCAGCCCTGAGGACCAACCGGCTGCTCCACCTACCAGCCCCAAGGACTAGCCTGTTGTGTTCATGGTGAGATTTATTAGTTTATGAAAATCAATTGCAATATCAATGAAAATTAATATAAGCAGTAAATTGTAGTATTTATCTTACTTTGTAAATGTTGCAGGGTGGCAATACCGAGAGAATTGGATCATAGAGGAGGGAAAACCCCTCACCACTTATGGTCTCGTCTAAGGTGAGATATTTAAGATTTGAAAACTTTATTTTGATTTTTAAATTGTGTTTTATACTTGTATAATTTCTTGTAGGAGTTGACATTTGATTGTTGTCATTTCAGATCCCAAGGGGAGGTGGTCGAAGCGGCAAGATGGATCGAGCTTCCTCTAGCTCGAAGAAGAAGAAGCTCGATTTTGGAGCTGCACCTGGGAGCTTCGAGGGTGGGCAGGAGGATTGAGAGACCCTCCTATGTACACTAGCCATGATGTGGCATTTTGGCACGAGTTTCCATTATATAGACATTGGGAACGATGTTCCATTTTTCACTACTACTGTATATGATTGAAAATTTGTGTATATGAATATATCATTTTACACTTCATATTAATTTTCCTTTGATTACATATTTGCATACATTATGTCGAATGCATTAGTAGATTGCATTTGATGCGCTTGCAATACTTATTGTTGATGAAGCAATAATGTCTATATGTTCACAATAAAATGCATAAATTTTTTAACACTGTAGGTTAGTTAACAAAAAAATACACAACTTCATAAATGTGTACAATAACAATGATAATTTTAAATACCAAATACCCGATCTTATAAATCATAGTGCTAATAATTTTTTGATCTAGCAAATTTTCTCATTAAGTATTCCTCTTGCTACCAAATAATTTTATCGAGATCTTTTTCTAGTTTTCCAAAACTCCCTTCACCCCTCGGCCCTCCCATTTGTTGTCTCTTCTTTTCATACCTATATTCAGCCTTGTTATTGTAGACCTAAACCCTAAGGAACTAGATCTAACTAGACACCTAACCTAAAACCCCTTCTCTAGCCTTAGCATCCCTCTTAGGAGTCTACAAGTCAAGCTCTCCAAAACCCTAGCTACCAACAACTCCTAGATAAGAATCAATTCTAACTAAAGTTGGTCACTCATTCCATGAGTGTGTAAGATTGTTTCCTTCTCTCTCCTCCACAGAAAGCACACCAAGTAACCTTAGGTTTTCTCAAATGCCACAATTCGTAGCCTTCTTCTCTCGCAAAATCTACAAAGTTAAATACTTTCTTTGCTCCTCAAGGTGAATTTCACGAAGAATGTCATCTAGCCCTTTGTTGAACCCTAACTCCTATTAAACCCTAGCTCTTATTGAACCAACATACTAACACCTACCCTCTCACTCCTCAACATTACCTTCCTTTGTGATAGATACAAAGTCCTAGAGGACCGTGTATATCATTGACTATGTATATCATTCACATTTACAGACATACACAAGAATTTTTGACAGTGATCTACAAGTACATTTGCACTACTAAAATACCAAAAGTATATCTAAAAAAAATGTACAAGATACCATCTTTGTTGAGGACTATAATATAGGTATTTGTTGGCACTCTTGGCTTGACTAGAAATTACTATTTGGGACAGTCATAATAAAATTTGTCTTGGCTGGAAAATACATTTAGTTTTGATAGTCCCATTCATTGATGAAGTTGGAATTGATAATACTTGTATTCCACTTGCATTTACCTAACAATTATCTTTCTAATTGAAAACTTGAAATTGACATAGCTATTGCATCTTTACTTTGACTGGAAGTAACATTTTGGGATAGTTGTACTTGGATGAAAGTTATCATTAGTTTAAAATTCTTATTCATTGTCCAAATTGGAATAGAAAGCATGTGTTTGCATTTGGTATTTACATAGTAATTATTCTCTCGTTTTGCATGATAGAAATTGATATTGGAATGATCTTCTCTTACCATTTGATTCACTAGAAATTTCATAGTTTGATTAGCTGAGAATCATATTAAACATGACTGTGTTGGCTTGCATTTGTTAAATCTACTTGGAAAACATTGATTTTGATAAATTTGGAAATTCATATCATTTGAAGATGAATTTGACATTGCTTACTCTCATTGAATACATACATATTTGTTATGATATTGTTGAGCACTTGCAATTTTAATGATCTCTTGTACTTGTTGCATTGGCATAGGCTAACTGAAGTTTAAGGGTTAGCATGCATAACCTAGGGTTTAGAATCAATGATGAAACCCTAACCCTAACTGAATTTTAAAGTTTAGCATGCATAACCTAGGCTTTATAATCAATGAGGAAACCCTAACCCAAACGGTGTTTTTGGGTTAGCATGCATAACCTAGGGTTTAGAATCAATGAAGAAACCCTAAAACTAGGAGGGAAACCCTAAAACCAACCCTACCTAACCATCTCAAGTGGCCTCTTATAAAGTAACTTTTTGTTTGTATATGAGCATGCCTAGGATTGTAGTCATATGTCACATATTCTTTATAGACTAATCAAATGAAATACTCTTTTTGGTTTAACATGCACAAATTGCACAAGTTGATGTTAATCAATGTAGAAAATTTAACCCTTATGTTAATCAAGTTGTTGTGTCTCTACTTCTATTTCATACAATTATTTGTTTATACTTGTAATTCATAAATCTTTAGTTTCTTTATTGTAGTGAAGGTACATATCTTATAGGTATATGGTATATTGGTTTCTAGTTGAGTGACTCTAAAAAATCTAATTATCTAAACATAATGAGTTCATAAACCTTAGTTTTTAGTTCTATGCCTAAAATGCGTGAACCATAGTTTTTAGGTTTGTGGTGTAATGCTCTGCTTGTCGGGACGAGCACTAAGTCCTCGTATGTAATAGAAAAATTACATGAATTTTTATTCTGATTTTAGGATTCCTTTATTTATGCAATAATCGAGAGGGTTACACCGAAAAATACCTGGACTTAAGCTGAAGATAGTCCCTGAATCCTGCTCCTGTAGCCTTTCCTCTCCCTTGTCTGAGCCTCGTCTGAGCCTTTATGCCAATCTGGATGATCCACCCTGCCGACCAGCGTTGAACCTGCTGGCCCTAGGAAACCGACGGGTTTCCTAGTGCCCAATCCCATGTGCCGATAAACCCGATAGCAACTTCCTTGTTTTTTGAGTGTAAATATTCTCCTGGAGTTAACCCCCTCCTCCAGTTTTCTTCCCTTCCTATTCCATCACCTTCCTTACTCTCTTCTTCTGTAAAAATTCTCTTCCCTAAGATGCTCTGCAAAAATCCCCCTCTTCAACCATTCGATCCCCCTCCTTATACCTCCTTCCCCTCCTTTCTTCCATCACCTTTTCTTCTTCCACCGCCTCCTTCATATTTAAAATAATAAGTTTTATTCATTTCTTTTCTTGGTTAGTTCAACTAGTTCATGTTTTTATTAAGACATTCCTTGTACGCAATTAATTTTTCTTGAATGGTACAATTTTTCACCCCGGATGAGATGGTGGGAAATTACTAGATGCTTATCCTATTGAATTGTACATGTAAAGTTAAAACATAACCAACTGTCATAAGATTACACAAATATTGTTTGTTTAAGGTTTTATGCTGAATGGTAAAATAATGGTAATAATAGTATTGTAAATTATTATATGTTATTAATAACTTAATAATAAGTACTTAATAATAAACAATATTAATAATAGATAATGACAAAAATAAAATAATAATAATAATTATTAATCAATAATAACTAATTGAGGTATTATTATTAATTGATTGAAATGATAACATCGACATGTTTATGTTTATTGTTAAGTCCCCCCGCACATTGATTTTTAATAAATAAGGTACATTTACAGGTTTAAATAAATCACAATCACTTAGTTAACCCATCCAACTATTTAATTTTTTCAATTAATATTTCATACTAGCGTGCATGTGTGAGGTGTGCATGCATGGCCAGTACATGCACAGGCTGCACATGTACTATAGCAAAAACCCCTAAATTCTAGCTGATACAAATAATATTTCACGCAACAAGACCAATATACAGATATAATATGATTTCTTTTGACATTCAGAGTTATTTAACAGTTATGTTCTTATTAATCAATCAATTGAGATTGGTACCTACCATCACTAATCCGGTATCATAAATGTCCAACACTCAACAATAATAACTAATATGTCAAACCATCCTAACCTACGTCCGCATCCTCCCTTTCCTTCCTCTGCTAGTACAAAGTGGATGCCAGCTGTACTGACCTTCCCACACAGAACCTGAGAGTGGTAGCGTCGGCTAACTAGCGGACCTAGCCTCTCCTAGCAGGAATCCGATCATCGTCATCACAACAACTTGGGGAGCGTGTCTCAGCACTGCCCTCCCACGACCTCGGGTATCAAAGTGACATAGGGTGGGAAATGCATCCATCCCTCTCAACATACTGGGTATATACTCATCAAACCATACTGCGTTGCTATCGAGTTTATTGGTACGTGTCATTGTACCATCACTTGGCAATTAAGGCTCTTCTTCAAGATATGTATTGAGTCATACTTTGCATCACACACTTGGCTATCACATAGCCCTTGTACCCTGCAGGTTAGCACTATGCAAACATGCATTGATAACAATATTAATTCAATAGCTGGTCCATATTATCAACATTATTTCCTTTCATCACATAAAATCACAAAATAATTCGCATCATGGATGGGTGCCCATGTACCACATCATACATATCACATCATATCAAGGATTACCATCAACTATATGTTTTTGTTATGAAATAAATGAATCTGACGACGACTACTGCATGATAATCGTATAAGCACAATAATTTCATATAAATGATAATCATCATAACATCATAATCAAAGCATCTACATAGGCATGTTAATCGTCGTAACATCATGATCAAGGCATAATATAAGCATGATAACATCATAAAATCATAATTAGAGCATAATCCTGATAACATCATAACATCAGTAAATAATCACATATAACATGCCAAAATATAGTTTATGAAGTATAGTTGAATCCACAGATAATAAGTAAATACAGTGTAATAAGTCTGAGTGATAAATGTTCCTGAGTCAAAATATGGGGCACTACATACACCCACCCTTCAGGAAACTTCGTCCCAAAGTTATGGTCAAAATAGTGAGGGAAAATATCGATGCATAGTCTCTGCGTCCTCCCAAGTAGCAGATCCTGGGCTATACTTGTCCCACTGGACCTTAACTTGGTCCATGCGTCGACTACGAAGCTTTCGAACCCTATGATCCAGTATACGTAACGGTTCGGCCATGAAGGTTCCCTCGTCCAAGACCTGCAAGTCCTTCCAATGAATCTTGTGAGACTCATCGGCTATGTAATGTCACAATACTGAAACATGAAATACATTATGAGTCCTATACAAGTGGGGTGGCAGTGCAAGACGATAAGCTACCGGTCCGATTCTTTCAAGAATCTCGAGTGGCCCTATAAAGCGAGGTGACAACTTGGTCCCCTTTCCAAACCGAATGGTACTTTTATTTGGTCGGATGCGTATAAATACGCGATCCCCTACCTCATAACTTCTATCAGTTCTGTGTGCATCAGCATAACTCTTTTGTCTATCCTGTGCTTCTTTAAGCCGCTTCCTGATCTGTACCACTTGCTCTTCCATCTCCTGAAGCAACTCAGGCCCGACTAAAACACGATCCTCCAACCTGTCCCAACTGAGTGGAGTCCTGCAAGGTCTCCCATACAATGCTTGGTATGGAGGCATACCAATGGAGCTCTGATGACTGTTGTTATATGAAAACTCCACTAGAGGAAGATATTTCTCCCATTGTGTCTGCTGATCCATAACATACATCCTAAACATGCCCTCCATCACCTGATTCACCCTCTTTGTCTTCCCATCTGTCTCGGGATGATAAGCAGAGCTTAAGTTCAGCTGGGTCCCTAATGTTGACTGCATGCTTGTCCAAAATCTAGAGGTAAAATTAGGGTCTCGGTCAGAAATTATCTTCTTTGGAACTCCATGAAGGTGTACAATTTAATTTATGAATACCCTTGTTACATCCGTCACATCATAAGTGTCTCTCACTAGAATGAAGTGGGCACTTTTGGTCAGTTTGTCGACCACTATGAGTATAGCATTATGTCTCGAGGATGTGAGGGGAAATCCCACAATGAATTCCATGGAAATGACTTCCCATTTAGTCTCAGGAATATCATGAGGCTGTAAGAGACCGGCTGGGTGTCGATGATCTGCCTTGAATTGCTGACATTCTAGGCATTTTGAAACAAAATCAACTACATCGCTCTTCATACCGGCCCAGAAGAAGAGCTTCTTCATGTCTGCATACATCTTCTTCACTCTAGGGTGCACACAATAATGTGCCCTATGGGCCTCTCTAAGGATTGCTTCCCTCATATCACCTTCTTTAGGGATATACATCCTTCCTTGGTACCGCGGCAACCCATCTTCCTCAATATGGTACCCATAATACTTCGACTCACACTTCTTCCCACTCTGAATATATGAGGTTACCTTTATATACCAACCATCTCCCAAGAGTTGTTTGAGCACTTTCTCCTTCAAATCCACTCTCAAGGGGATTAAGGAGAAAATCCTTGGCCTTTGGCTTAAAGCGTCTATCACCACATTCTCCTTTCCTTTGATATATGAGATACCGAAGTCATACTCACTCATGAACTCACTCCATCGTCGTTGCCTAGCATTTAGATCCCTTTGTGTAAAAATATACTGCAAACTCTGATGATCTGTTTTAAGTGTGAAACTTTTGCCAACTAGGTAGTGTCTCCATAATTTTAGTGCCAGCATTACTGCTGCCAATTCTAGATCAGGTGTGGCATATTGCTCCTCATGAGGCTTCAACTTACGAGATGCATAAGCTATTACCCCACCTTCTTGCATTAGAACTACTCCTAACCCTTGCTTCGAGGCATCAGTACATACCATGAAGTCTTTATCCATTTTTGGTACCCATAATATTGGTACACTCATCAGCAATCTCTTTAATTCAGCAAAAGTGGCATCACATTCATTGGTCCACTCATACCGGATTCCCTTTCGCTGCAAGGTGGTGATGGGTTTTGCAATCTTGGAGAATCCTTCCACAAATCTTCGGTAATACCTTGCTAATCCCATGAAGCTATGCACCTCATGCGCATTCTTCAGAATTGGCCAATCCTCGATGGCCTTCACCTTTTCTGGGTCCACTGAGATCCCTTCTCCTGAGACGATATGCCCTAAGTAGTGAATCTCCTTTTGGAAGAAAGAACACTTTGACAATTTACCAAATAGTTTATGTTCCCTTAAGCAAGTTAAGACTATCCGCAAGTGCTCCTCGTGCTCCTTCTCGTTCTTAGAATATATAAGAATGTCATCTAAGAATACCTGAACAAAGTGGTCCAAGTAATTCCGAAAGACACCATTCATAAGGCTCATGAATACTGCTGGAGCATTGGTCAAACCAAATGGTACTACTACAAACTCATAATGCCCAAATCGAGTTCGAAAAGCAGTCTTAGAAATGTCATTTTCTTTAATCCTAAGCTGGTGATACCCCGACCGCAAATCAATCTTAGAGAAGACTGATGCGCCTTTCATCTGATCAAATAGGTCATCAATTCTTGGTATAGGATACCTGTTCTTCACTGTGGCTTTGTTCAAATCCCTATAATCTATGCACAGTCGCAAAGATCCATCCTTCTTCTTAACAAAGATCACTGGTGCTCCCCATGGCGAGATACTAGGTCTAATTAGTCCCAAGTCTAGCAACTCTTTTAACTGGATCTGTAACTCTCGAAGCTCAGGGGTTGTCATTCTATAAGGAGTCTTTGAGATCGGCTCCGCACCAGGTTTTAGTTCGATCGTGAAATCAAGCTCTCGTTCTGGAGGTAGTTGTGGAAGTTCTTTTGGAAAGACATCCTTGAACTAAGATAATACTGGGTAAGAATTCAAGGAAGGTCCTTTACTATCGCTCATTGTCTCAACTACAAACAACTGACATCCTTGTCTTAAACACCTCTTAGCTTTCACCGTGGAGATGAAACGGAGGGATATTTTCCTCTTTCGACCCTGGATTTGAATTGCTCAACCCTCATCATCAAGGCACAATACTTTATTCGCATAGCAATCCATGAAAGCTCTATGGCCCTCTAACCAATCCATGCCAACAATGAGGTTATAGGTGCCCAAATTGGTGACATAAGCGTCCATCTTAGTGGTGCATACTCCTAAGTCAACTTGACACCCCCTTACCTTAAGACTTACTGCCTGTTTAACCCCTGAAGCCATCTCGACCGATTCAAAATCATCGTGCTTGCAGGCTGCCAACCCACATTTATCTAATGCATAAGGTGAAATAAAACTATCTGTTGCACCAGGATCAAATAAAATTTTAAGTTTGACATTGTTTACTTTACCAGAGGATTCTACTATGGTGGACTGATGTTCTGCTTGGTGGTTGTGAATAGTTGCATGAATTCGATGAGTGTTATCAGAATTTCCCATGGATGCTTTTCCTTCCTTCTGCCTGCTATTGGTCTACCCCTTAGGACAATCCCACTGAAAATGAGGACCTCCACATCCCCAACAAGGGACATTAGGTGGTGCTTGCATGATGCTAGGAGGAGTCCTCTAGGATGTGTTCCTTCCCCTAGATTCTCTAAAACCTCCCGATCCTCTATAGGAATTGCCCTGTGTTCGTCCTCGGTTCCCATGGTTTGTTGACGAAGCCTATGATACTGAGTTAACTGAAGTGTTACCTCTCGGGGTGAACCTGTTACCATAAGGAGGAGTTCTGGATTGTCCTCCTCTGAAGTATGGTCATGGGGCCTTTCCTGTAACATACTGATTGGATCCTATCAACTTGCTTCCTCCCTTTGCATCTGACATATCCTTAGCATACACTAGTACAAGTGATCAATTTTGCCACGGCAAAACGTGGCAATATCCACGGAAAAGCGTGGATATTGCCACGTCTAAGTGTTTTTTTTTCCGTGGAAACAATTCCGTCGCAATAGAGACGACCCTTAATTTGCGTTGCAAGAGCGACAATGTTCTATATTTCGTTATATGTCTAAGTCGTCGCTATATCCATGCCTGGCCGTCTCTGTATCCATGCCTGGCCGTCTCTGTATCCATGCCTGGTCGTCGCTGTATCCACGCTCTGTATAAGGTTTTAAAAAAAAAATGCAAACCCAGGAATAAGACGTCGCTATAGCCACACCTTGCCGTCTCTGTATCCACGCCTTGCCGTCTTTGTATCCACTCCTAGCCGTCGATGTATCCACGCTTTGTATAAGTTTAAAAAAAAAAGATGCAAACCCCAGGAATAGCGACGGGGATGCTATACCTGCGACAGGAAGACTAGGAAAAGTTCCACGTCATGTCGTTGCTATAACCAGGTCCACTCACGCGCATGCCTATGTAAACCATAGTCTATCCAGGTCCACTCACCCGCATGCCTATGTAAACCAAGAATAGGGTTGATCCTAATGCTTGCAACGACAACTTTATTTTTAATCTCATTACAATTTAAACAAATTCAAGAGTACATACATATTATTATTTCCTTAACTGGGACAAACTTTGAAGGCATTCCCAGGTTTCATAGAAAATATACAGATGATTTCCCTATAGAACACAAGAAAGCTATCAACATCTAGCACCCAACACTGAACAGTAGTGTTATCGAGACATCTCATGCCATTAGAATCATGTACATAGATAGTGTTACAGAGAGACCTTGCAACATCTAGACAACACTGCCTTCAAGCTTCAAACTCATCAACTGATTTACTTCAGCTGCAAATTCTAGTGGGAGATCATTAAATACAACCCTACAAAAGCCATTAATAATAGCTGCCACTACCTTCTCTGGATCAATCCCCCTCTGTTGGAAATAGAATAACTGATCTTCCCCAATTTTTGAGGTACTTGCTTCATGTTCAACATGGGATGTTGGGTTCTTCACCTGAAAAAGTTTGTAAATATCAGAGACATAAGGGAAACAAATGCAAATCAATATTGTTACTAAAGCCTTCTGCATGAATTATACNACTGCTCAGCTTATGGATTTATGTCAAGGTTGGTCTTTGTAATGGCACATGCTGCTTCCTAGTTTTATATTGGACAAGCGCCATCTCACTCTCAGTTGGTTCAG
>LPNX010354293.1:0-38476 GCA_001517045.1 Pseudotsuga menziesii
TCGGATGGTGGTAGATCAAACAACTGATCTTATCCAAACTGAACATTGAGCTCAATGAACCATTTCCTAGTTGCAACCACCATCAACTTGTATGGTTTTGCATCCTCTACATATCCCAGCAGTATGCATTTGCTACTCTGGGCTTGGAAATAATTTCTCTTATCAATGGGTATTCTGGACCAAGCTTTGGAACCAAAAACTCTCAAGTGAGATACATTGGGCTTATTCCCATGTAGTGCTTCGAATGGAGTGGCCCCAACTATTGATTTATGAGTTAGTCTATTCTATATGTATGAAGCATAGTTTACAGCTTCTGCCCAAAGAGAAGGTGGAATATTTTTGGCTTGGAGAAGACATGTTTCCATCTCCTTCAATGATATGTTTCTCCTCTTAGCCACACCATTATGATGTGGTGTGTATGGAACTGAGTGTTCCATTCAAATCCCCTTTGATTCACAATATTGCTGGAAATATCTTTTAATGTATTCACCTCCATTATCTGATCTTATAAACTTGATATTTTTCTTGAAACCATTCTCAATCATTGCTTTAAAATCTTTAAAAATTCCAAATACTTCTGATTTCTAAATCCTGAAATATATCCAGCAGAAGATTGAACAATCATCAATAAAAGAAAGGAAATACCTGGAACCATTAATTGATGTTGTAGGAATTAGTCTTGACACATCACTATGTATCAAATCAAGTTTTAGAGGAAGCTCTATGTGACTTCCCAACTTCATACCTCTTCTTTGGATGCTTACCTCCCAAGCTACTAGGACATACTCCATCGAAAGTTTGGATGAGAGGAAAGCCTTCAACCATTTTATCATTGTGGAGTTGCTGGAGATATTTTAAATTGAGATGCCCAAAACCCTCTTGCCATATCTTGCTAGTGTTGTTAGCATGAGTCAATAGAGCTGTAGGAGGTGAAACAGACAAAAAATGTGAGAACTCATAAGCCTTAGTGATGATTGGAAATACCTTTCGCTATGAGATTTCTAGTATCTTTTTATGTGATTTCAACTAAGGCAGATTCAAATGTAACTCTCTTGAGAGATATTGTATGGTTCATTTGATAAATATACAATAAATTAGTTGCAAGGGAGGGCACATAAAGAACATTTTTGAACTCACCATGCTGGATTTTAACTAAACCTCTTCATGCTGCTGGAATTTGGGATTCATCTCCCATGTGAATGCTAGGTCCTTCTGATATTAAGAGTGGAGAAGGATTCCTTGGAGAAACCATGTGGTTGGATTCTCCAGAATCAATCAAGTAATATTTCGACTGAGTAAGTCCAACCTTCAAGGCATGACATCTCTCGTGATCTTCTGTCTGAGAGAATTTTTGAACTCATAAGCCTTAGTGGCATGATTGGCAATACATTTCGCTATGAGATTTCTAGTATCTTTTTATGTGATTTCAACTAAGTCAGAGTCGAATGTAACTCTCTTGGGAGATCCTTTATGGTTCATCTAATAAATATACAATAAATTTGCTACAAAGGAGGGCACACAAAGAACATCTTTGAAGCCACCATGCTGGATTTTAATTGAACCTCTTCCTCCTATTGGAATTTGGGATTCATCTCCCATGTGAATGTTAGGTCCTTCTGATAGAGTAAGAGTGGAGAAGGATTAATTGGAGGAAACCATGTGGTTGGATTCTACATAATCAATCAAGTAATATTTCAACTGAGTAAGGATAACCTTCAAGGCATGACATCTCTCATGATATTTTGAACTCACCATGCTAGATTTTAATTGAACCTCTTCCTGCTGTTGGAATTTGGGATTCATCTCCCATGTGAATGCTAGGTCCTTCTGATAGAGTAAGAGTGGAGAAGGATTCCTTGGAGGAAACCATGTGGTTGGACTCTCCAGAATCAATCAAGTAATATTTTGACTGAGTAAGGCCAACCTTTAAGGCATGATGACATCTCTCATGTTAGATTTTTATCATTTAAGAAATATGATCTTAGGATCTTATCTAAGAGAATAACATGCATAAAAACAAATCACAAGAGACAATAAACACAAATATTTTACTCGGGGAAACCATAAAGGAGAAAACCTACAACTTCCTCAAAGATAGAATGAGTACCAATGGCTGCAGTAAAACCCAAAGACAGAAAGATGATCCCCAACAATTGTTCTCTCTCTCACTTGTGTGAGCTCCTCTTCTCTCACCTATGCGCTATAGTTGGGTGAGTGTGTGTGTTGTAAATAGAGAGGCTCACTCTCTATTTATACTAGTTTCTGACTTGACATTAACTCACCAGGGCCGACTTCTCTAGGAGAGTCTAATAACCCTAGTGCCCCACAACTGTGGGGAATTTTTCCCCTGATCAACAAGGAGGGTTAACCTCTATGAATTTACATGAATTGTTTACATTAATGATTCTCCCGATAGGAACATTGGGCACTAATCAAATACAATATATGAAATACACAAGTGAATACATTCCAAAGTTACAAATACATCAACACTCCCTCTTAACTAGGAAGGTATCCTCTCAACACAATTCATCAACACAAGTCTTCGTCGATGGATCATCACTAGATCATCACTGCTTTTGCTATCTCGAATAAATGGTGCTATCTGTCAATTCTACTCGTCACAGAAATTTCTACATAGTCAACCCTTTTTCAAGATGGTTGTAGGCATAGCCTCCATGTAGGTATTTATATTCTTCATCACTTATATCTAACCATAGGAGGAGCACATCCAACAACCATGTCAAAAAGTCCTTCCCAACACTCACATCCATCGGCATGGTAGGACACGCCATCTACCATCCGAGGAAATGCCCTGCACTCACATCTGACCATGGGAAGAACACATCCAACAACCATGTCAAAAAGGATCTGCACTTACATCTGACCATGGGAGGAACACGTCCAACAACCATGTCAGAAAGTCTCTACACTTACATCTAACCATGGGAGGAACACATCCAACAACCATGTCAGAAAGGCTTTGCACTTACATCTGACCATGGGAGGAACACATCCAACAACCATGTCAGAAAGGCTTTGCACTTACATCTGACCATGGGAGGAACACATCCAACAACCATGTCAGAAAGGATCTGCACTTACATCAAACATATTTAAACAAGCATCATGTCATAGGTGAATTCCCTGATGTATTTCCAGAGGAAATACTAGGGTTACCCCCTCAACAAGAAATTGACTTCTCCATTGAGATTGTACCCGGGTCTGCACCAGTGTCAAAAATGCCTTACATGATGAGTATTCCAGAGTTGACTGAACTAAAAATTCAGTTACAAGAGCTATTAGAGAAGGGATATATAAGGCCTAGTGTGTCTCCCTGGGGTGCATCGGCCGTGTTCGTTAATAAAAAGGATGGAACCTTAATAATTTGTATTGACTATAGGCAACTAAACAAAGTAACCATAAAGAATAAGTATCCGCTACCCCGAATAAATGATTTGTTTGATCAAGTAGGGGGAGAGATAATTTTCTCCAAGTTGGACTTATGATCTAGCTACCACCATATCTGAATTAAAAAGGAGGACATACATAAGACAGCTTTCAGGACCCTTTGTGGATACTATGAATTCGTAGTGATCCCCTTTGGTTTAACAAATGCCCCTGCCACGTTTATGTGCCTAATGAATGGTATTTTTAACAAGTATATAGATTAGTTTGTGTTGATTTTCATAGATGATATCTTAATATACTCTAAAGCAGAAGCAAAACATCAACAACACCTAAGGATTGTACTGCAAACTTTGAGAGAGCACCAACTGTATGCCAAGTAGGAAAAGTGTGAGTTTTTCAAAACTGAAATTCAGTACTTAGGTCATGTTATATCAAAGGATGGAATTGTGGTAGACCCACAAAAGGTCAAGGAAATATCCGACTAGCCAGTACCCAAGGATGTAGCTAATATTTGATCATTCATGGGACTTACTGGCTATTATTGAAGATTTATTGAAGGGTTCTCAAGAATTGCCTATCCTATTACCTCCTTGCAAAAGAAGGGAGTAAAGTTTGTTTGGTCATCAAAATGTCAAGAAATTTTTGACAGACTTAAGGAATTATTAACCAAAGCACTTGTCCTAAAAGTAGTAGACCCTTACCAAGACTACACGGTCTGCACAGATAGTGGCAAAGAGGGAGTAGGAGGAGTGTTGTCTCGGGATGGACATGTGGTATGTTACAAACCTCATAAGCTAAAAGAACATGAACATAACTATGTGGTTCATGACACGAAATTAATGGCTATGGTACATGCTTTAAAAATGTGGCGCCATTACTTGCTAGGGAATAAATTCTTGTTGCTAACTGATAATACCTGTGTGAAAAATCTGTTTACACAGTAAGGGCTGAATTCCAGGAAAGCAATATGGATGGCTTTCCTCAGCAAGTTTGATTTTGAGGTAAGACATATTAAAGGTAAAGAAAACAAGGTTGTAGATGCACTTAGTAAAAGAACACACAAAGTGTACGAAGTAATAATGAGTTAGCCCAAGAGCGACCTCATGGATAAAGTAAAAACAACAAGTACACATGATGATGAATATACAAAGCTACGTAGTGAAATACAGAGTAATGAGGTAAACTTAGAAGGGACAGATTTCAAAGTCGAACAAATAGGCCTTCTTTGGTTTAAAGATAGATTGTACATGCCTAAAAATTTGGAAATCACAATTTTTAGTTTGAATGACATGCACAAAATCTTGTTTGCAGGTCATCCCAGCTACCAAAAAATGATAACTAATCTAAGAAAGCAATTATTTTGTCTAGGTTTAAATTTTTATTTAGTCGAGTATCTGTCTAAATGCTTGGAGTGCCAGCAGATCAAAACATAACATAGACATCCAGCTAGTTTACTACATCCTTTACCAGTTCCTGAGTGGAAATGGGAGATTATATCTCTGGTCTTTATCATTGGTTTACCTAGAACACAGAAACAACATGATTCCATCATGGTAGTGGTTGACAAATTAAGAAAGTATGCACACTTCATTCCAATGAAATCAACACATAAGGCTGCAGATATTACAGGCGTATTTTTAAAAGAAATATTTCGATTACATGGAGTGCCAAAAATGGTAATCTCAGATAGGGATGTAAAATTCAACACGATTAATTGCAGGTTTAGAAACCAGGATTAATTTCAACACGAGTTACCATCCCGAAATAGATGGGAAAATAGAACGTACAAACTAGATCATAGAGGACATGTTGAGGATGTACGTCATGAAAAAACCCACTAAGTGGGATGACTATTTACATTTGGTGGAATTCGCTTATAACAATGGTTACCAAGCCTCATAAAAAATGAGCCCATTTGAAATATTGTATGGGAAGAAGTGCACTACCCCAGTCAGTTGGGATAACCCTGTGGACCGAATACTAACCCTGTGGACCGAATACTAATCAGACCCGACCTGCTACAAGAAATGGAACCGACGATTCGTGAAGTGCAGAAAAACATGAAGAGGGCTCAAGATCGTCAAAAGAGCTATGCGTATTTAAAAAGAGAACATAAATAGTTTTCTATGGGTGACCACGTATATGTGTAGGTCAAACCCAAAAAGAGTTCCCTCAAGCTAGGAAGCTACACAAAACTAGCTCCGAGATTCTTTGGACCTTTCCAAATCCTAGAAAAAATCAGACATGTAGCATATAAACTAGCGCTACCAGTTCATTTAAATATTCATAATGTATTTCATGTTTCATTATTAAAGAGGTATATCCACGATTCCGCTCACACAATTTATTGGAATGTGGTACAGGTGGAACCAAAAGGAGAATTTCAAGTGGAACCTTTATGCATTATGGACAAGAAATAAACAACACTTTAGAACCGAATCATTGCCCAGGTAAAGGTGCAATGGAATCACTTTAGTATTGAGGAGGGGACTTGGGAACTGGAGGAAGAAATGTGAATAAAGTATCCTAACTTGTTCCCAAATCCAATGGAAGAAGATTGAACACTGAGGACAGTGTTCAAAAATAACGGGGCAAGGATGTAACATCCCCCAAAATGCAAACTTTCAATTAAGAGTTTATTTGTTTTAGTGTTTAATAAAGTTGGCTGATGAAAATATTTTCCAAGGAGTCCTAGAAGGACTGATGTAATAAAACCTTAGGGTTAAACTTTGAAAAGAATAAAGTTGAAACGGCTAGGTTAAAAGAGGAAACATGCATGAAACAATAAAGGGAAACTCAGGCTAATTTCAGGGAAACTGGAACAAGTGTAAGAAGTGCAGTTATGGAATTGGGCATCCCCTGGAAATCAGGTATTTTAATTACGTCCAAAAATTCCGTGAGGAATCGACTGCTAATGGAAAAAAAGACCTAGGCAAAAATCCATAAAAAGGAAGCATATGGGGCAGGAAAGACGCTGCTTAGTATGCTAAGCACATAAACTCTTGTTGCATGAGCACATGGTGTTAGGAAAGACTGTGAGAACAAGATCTGAGTTTTGAAACTATCGTTAAGCATCCCTACTATTGGCATGCACGTTTTAGCTCAAGGTGATTGGGAAGCATCAAGTTGAACCTAATCTATGGTTGGGAGGAACATGGTTGTTTCCACTACATTTGGGACTCCAGATTTACAAGTTTCTATAGAGTTTTGTGGTTATTTATTCTGAATGGTGATGTTATGTATTGTATCTAACTACGTGTGGATCTCAATCTCAAATATATAGTTTTGTCCAAGATATGGAATTTGAATGCAGGAGCAAGCCTGAATGATACCTTTTGTTGTATGTTGTTAATTCTAGGGTATTAATATTGACTATATGAAAAGGATAATTAACCACGGCATCAGATGAACATTCTATAGTTGTATATATAGTTTTGGCACTGGATTTTGTTACTGGGGAATTTTGGTTATGAGATTTGAGTACTTTAGGTTTCAGAAGAATGAGTAGCCATAGATATCAAAGATAAAGCTTTAGTAACCCTGATCTACTATACCCTGATAAATTCTAGTACATTAGTTTTAAACAGAAGATATTTAGGTAAAGGAATTTTATGGATACTGCACTTAAAGGTTTATTATTTCTGTAAAAATCTAAAAGGGGTATTAGGAAAGAATCATTGAACCTTTACGACTTGAAAGATGATCATTTTATTACTTTGGAGGATAAAAAACATAACCTAATTCTTTCCCTGAGGGTTAAATACTCCACATTAAAGGTTGGGCGATGGTCAACGTACCTTCCCTATCGTGGTTGTCTTTTTAAGCTTTCTACTGGGATCAGTTTGGTTTCAAAAATCGATAAAATAATTAGGGAATAACCCTTTCAACCTTCAAAAGAAGTTCTCTTCCCCAAAATTTAGTGGACTTGTGGGATTATTCACCTCAAAAGTCATTAAGTAAAAGACAAAAATATTGGGGAAGCAATATTAACCATAATTTTTTTATCATCCTCTACTAGTACACGATCGATAAAATAAAGATTGACACACATGAAATTGCACCATAGCTGTCACTAGAAGTATTCCGATCTGGTTGTTCAGATTGTGCATAGTAAAAATGATTGGTAGGCATTAATGAATAAATAAATATGATAATTGAAGCTAACTATGAGGACTCGAATCTTAAATTATATAATGTTAGAGCTCTTTGAAACCGATGAATATAAGTCTGTAAAATTTAGCCTAGTGGCACACCACTGAGTTTCTCAACTAATCATAAAAATATTTAGGTACATCTATCATTTACAGGTGGAAATAACCGACGATATCTACCATCAATTACTAACAAACAAGGGGTATGGATATCTCGGTTTTTCTTAAAAATAACATCTTAACAGAGAGTCAGTTGAAAACTTTAGGACCAGATTTTTCAGAGAGTAACATAGATTCTGCTCATATATCTTTTCGCCTGGCCTTTCGATGAAGGAGGAAAGATACTTTAATTCTTTGACATCCTCATTAAAAGAAAATCCTAAGGAACAACGTGTAAGAACATTTCCCCTAATTATTACAGGTTGGATACACCCTATAATATTTAAAAGAAACAAGCTTAGGGTTATTTTTTTTCAAAAAAAAACCAAAGCTACAACATAGCATAATAGAAATGACCCCTTGAAATTCAGGAGGACACCCAAGTCTAAACAAGGAAAATACCTGTGCTTTGTCTACCGAAGGAATCATGACTCACTCCTCTTACACTTTCAACCCGGAGGCTGACTGTTCGTCGTTGAATTCAAATCAGTAAGGATAGAGTAGAGTGCAAAAAGTTCTACTTATCAGAAGTAAAAGGAAACTCTAGGGAGTCTGGGAAACCTCTTCACGACCTGCCATAAAAGTGGAAAAAATAGGTTGAAGGAGTTAGAACGTATAGAAATAATTTTTCCCGAATTAAAATAGTATTTACAGTGTGTGGCCTTCACAGCAAACCTGTGTAGAAGCTTCCATGTTACCGCTTGCAAGGGTTATACCCAGAACGTTTAGTGGTTTGGCGTCTCTTCTTCAAGAATACCCTTCCTTTGCTGAAGTCGCTATACTAAGAGTGGCCTTAGCCTCTCAGTCAGATAGAAAACTCTTGAATGACCTTACAGAGAAATTATTCCTTTGTTCTCGTTCTTATGGTCCCTTCGAAGAATAGCGCCTAGACTACCTCTTGGGTTGAGATCATAGGGAGATGGTACAACTGAGCCTTTGGAGGATCCAAGGGTCAGTTCGTACCAGTTACAGCTGAAATCCTTTAATTCAGCACCAGGTCTAAGAGGAAATGCCATCTAGTTTGGCTATCTTAAGTTGATGTGTCACTTCCTTCTTAAGTTGAAACGTGTGCACCATCCCTAAGAAATATTGACGAATTGCTGGTCCTAGCCATGTGTAATCTTCCTCCAATAAGCTTCACATAATTACTTTTAATTTTATTCGCCTTCCGATCGGAAACGAGGTCCCTTACAAGATATATCAATAGTTAGGAAAACGAAAAGGTAAAGATATAGTTATGCTTATGTAAATATAAGTTTGCATTGATAAAACCCTTGATCGTGGTTATTAAATATTTTGCTTACCTTAGTTACCATCTCATAAACCCATTGAAGAGGTGCCAACAATTCTTGCAAGGTATGGTGAGTTAAGACATCACATAAGCATGGTATCTCCTACATGTATTCGGTAATTAATTAACACCAAAAATCAGTTCTTGGAAGTGCTACACTATCTACGATTTGGCATGTTTTGAAACCTTTACCCTTCCCAAAATTAAGTCACGACTTAGGTTCTGCAAGTCCTTCATTTGGTACATAGGTTTTATATTAATCTTTCATCTCATACACATTAAAGACTTACACCGAACATTTGGAGGAAGCGAAGCCTGATCTTTATGACCTAGTTAGTAAATGGATATATACAGGTTCAATAAAGTTTTACAATGGATAGGCTCGAGGAAGCTAGTCCTAAATTTTATGGCCTATTTTCCTTACTTTGGCATGGATTATGCTTTTGAGAACCATTTAATTAGGAGGCATGATGTAAATTAAAGACATCTCGTGCATAACAAATATCTCTTAAAAAGGAAAAATATAATGCGTAAGAAGAATGAAAAGGTATTATTACCACTTATGATCATTGGGCTGAAGGATCCTCCTATTTTGATGATCAACCTATCAAAAGAAAAGAAGAGAATTAGTTGGAGCGAAATAAGCAATAACTTGCACTTTAATCTATCCTTTATCGATTTAAAACTCTCCTAGAACTTTCCTTATCTTCTGAACTCTTTTGAAAGGGAATTTTACCTTAAGACCTTGTTGTAACTGTAATACACTTGATTCTAGTTCTATCAGTATATAGAAGTAAAGAAAATAAACCAAAAAAAAATCGATCTTGGATATGGTGCATTGTTACATTATTGGATGAGAACCAAACATGTAATGGCATCACATGGATGGTTGGATTGTTTCCTTGCTTTCCCTTGAACTTGGGAATGTTAAAGGGGAGATTTATTGGCATTTTTGGCCATCTAGAGTCATGATGGAAGGGATCATTTATAAGATTAGAGTAATATAGGAGATTCAATATTTCCATGAATGATTATTCCAATATAAGAGAAGGGCTAACTATTGATTGTTGTGGTGGATTACCTCCTATTAGTGGTGATGGGGGTGCTAGTGGGGGGAAGAACATATTCTCAATGGTGAGGGAGGTGCAATAGGGGAGTGAGAGGGAGGAAAGAGAAAGGTGTGTTTGATCTCAACTGACCTAATCACATATTCCCATCAAGGTGCATGAAGTGGTGGTCTCCCATGTGGTCAATGGGGAGGTGGGAGTGTAGGAACTTTTCCTTGAATAGGGGGAAGGTATTGCACCCTTAAATACCTCCAAGAGTGTAATGTACCCTTCACCCAATCCAACCAATGGGATGTGACATTAACTAAATTTGGGATTCCAAATTATCACAATGGATATCAGTCACATCTACCTCTGCATCAAATAATCTTGCGAACATCTTGCGAAGCCATACTTCTTCGCTACATTATGAACATGCTAAAATGTATTCATCTTCTACGTGCTAAGTGCAATACTAGACTGCTTTTTACTAAACCATGAGATCATGCATGATCCCAAACTAAAACAACAACCTGAAGTGCTCTTTTTGTCTTTGACACTTCCTACGCAATCTAAATATGTAAATCCATGTAGTATGATCTCACCATCTGATGCATATCTAAGACCATAATCTAATGCCCCCTTCAGGTACCTCATCGCATGTTTTGATCCTACTACGTGAATATGTTTGGGTTTCATCATATACTGACTTAGAGTGTTTACAACAAACCATATATCTGGCCTCATATTGGTTAAGTACATTAGTGAACCAATAATTTGTTTGTATAAGATAACATCCACTATATTCGAAGAATCATCATTCAAGAGCTTCAAATTTGTTGTCATTGGAGTAGTCATAGCCTTACAATCCATCATCGCAAATCTCTTTAGGATCTCTACTGTGTATTTTCTTTTGTTTAGAAAAATCTCGTATGGATACTGCCATACTTCAATACCTAGAAAGTAGTGCATCATTCCAAGGTCTTCCGTCTCAAATTCTGCACCAAGCTTCTTCTTGCATTCGTTGATGGGACTATCTTCACCTGTAAAAAATCAATCATCTACATATAGTAGTAATATCATAAGCCCATAATCCTCAACTTTATAGTAGAGGTTGGAATTTTCTTTCCCAAAGTCATCAGGAAACCATCACTTCTTCCATACCATTCTCTCGGTGCTTGCTTCAACCCATACAATTCCTTCTCAAGTATGCATATATGAGTTTTTTGATCATCTATCTCAAAACATTGTAATTGTTCAATGTATACTTCTTCTTATATCACTACATTTAGTAAGGTTTTCTTAACATCGATCAGATGTAATTTCCACTTAATCTTAGATGCCAATGAAAGAATGGTTCTAATTAAGGTGTACCTTCCTACTGGTGCAAAGGTCTCCCCATAGTCGATTCCTTCCTTCTGAGAGAATCTATGAGCTACGAATATTTCCTTGTACTTCTCTATATTGTCCTTCAATGAATCTTTTGTTTTGTAGATCCATTTCGAGGATAATACTGACTTGTTCTTCGGTCAGGGTACTACTTCCCATGCATCATTATTTATAATGGATTGGTATTCCTTGACCATTGCGTCTACCCATTCCTTCTTCTTTTTTGCTTCTTCAAAGTGTGTAGGTTATTTCTCAATGAGATTTCACATCAAAGACACATATTTGGGATATGGCCTTGGATTATTTTTTTCTTTGATGGTTCCTTCTGGGAAACCATATCTTTTTGCTTCTTCAATTACTTATTGTGCCCAATCAGGCCTTCTTTTGAGGGAGATCATCTCGCTAGGAAACTCTTCAAGTCTATGAGGTTCTTTCATGTCATGGTCATCATGTATCTATTCTTCCTCCTCATTTCTGACAGGTTTAGAAACTTTTGTATCTCTAGGATTTTCATGCTCCTCTTCGACTTCTTTATCTTTCCTTGATTTTCTAAAAGTTGTTTCTTCATCCAAAGTGACATCTCTGATTATTTCAATTTGATGGTATCGTGGGATATAGATTCAGTAATCCTTTGATTTCTCACTATATCCTACAAGAAATCCTTTCTTTCCTGAAGGAACCAACTTTGATATTTTCTCCGTAGGAATGTGTATGTATACTAAACAACCAAATATTTTTAGGTAGCTGATTTCAGGATTTTATCTCGTAAACATCTCTTTTGGAGTCTTATTCCCAAGGCAACTATGGGAGTTTCTATTCGTTACATATATTGTTGTTCTAGATGCTTCTTCCCACATATACATAGGTAGATCTTGATCATGGATCATGGATTTTACAACTTCCATGATAGATCTATTATTCCTTTATACCACACCATTTTGTTGTAGATTATAGAGAAGATTATAGAGAAGGGTGTTGTAATCCATACCTCCAAAGCATATGCATTCTCACACTTTATGTCATACTTAGATCCAATACAGTTTTATCTATCGTTCGAAGTAGATGAAGGTATAAAATATCCTTTATTTCCATTTGCATATACAACTTTATTATCTATTGTTTTAGATTCAGATAATGAGGACAAATATCAGCATGATCTTGATATTGAGATTACACCTCAATAGGATCTAGATCTATATCCAACATTTATTCCAATTGATGTTGGGGATGTTGCTGGGGATCCAGATGATAGGAGAAGAACGAAGTCCCATTATCATAATGAACATGTTGCACTCTTCCATTCAGACCCACTTATCCCATAGAGGTGTTTCATGATGATGGGGTCATATCCTCAATCATTCAGATAGGATTTTCATAATCCAAGATGGAAAGAAACTTTGGATGCAGAATTTGATTCTCTACATGACAACAAAACTTGGGACGTTGTCACCTTGCCTCCTAGGAGGAAGTTAGTCCAATCAATTGGTTTTACAAGACCAAGTTAGCATCCGATGGAACCACAACCAAGTATAAGGATCAATTGGTGGAAAAAGGATACTCATAAGTTCATGGGATGGACTACAATGAGACTTTCGCTACAGTAGCAAGAATGGACTCCATTGGACTAGTCTTGGAAGTTGCATATTCAAAGAGTTGGGATGTACATCACATGGATGTGAAGAGTTCCTTCCTCCATGGTGACCTAAAAGAGGAGATCTACATGAAACAACCTGAGGGGTACATTGAAGATTCATCCTTAGTATGCACACTGGACAAATATCTCTATGGGATCAAATAAGCCCCAAGGGCATGGTATTCCAAGATGGATTCCTTTCTCGTATCATGAAAATATGAGAGATGTAGATATGACTACAACGTTTACATGCAGCAGAAAAAGGGCTCATTATTATTGATTGTCCTATATGTGGATGACTTGCTCATTGCTAGCAGCTCTGTTGCTAGATTGAGAAGCATCAAGCCATATTTGAGTAGAGAATTCACTATGACATATATAGGACTATTGAGACAGTTCATTGGTATCGAAGGAAGACAAAATACTTTGGGAATCATGATTTCAAAGTCTAGATACTCATCAGATTTGCTTAAAATATTCCACATGGAAGACTGTAAAGCAACCCTTTTCCCTTCCTATCTAGCATCAAGAGAGAAGAAGGTGGCTCTACACCATTAATTGATAGTACTATTTTTAAACAGCTCATCAGGATCCTTCTATACCTTACACGTTCGAGACTAGGTATGTCCTATGCTATGACTGTTGCTACCAGATAGATGCAGGAGCCACATGAGTTGTACTAGAAGTAAACAAAGCGTATGTTTCACTATGTGTAGGGTACTAGAGACTATGTAATCCATTACATAGTTGATGCATAGTTAGATCTCATTGGCTTCACAGATTCAGAATGGGATAGAGATGGGAATGATAGGAAATCCACTTCAGGTTTTGTGTTTATGTTGGGATCTGACACAATTTGTGGTCCAGTAAGAAGCAAGCATCTCTTGTAATCTCTTCAGTAGAAGCATAGTATAGTGGGCTATGAATGCAATTATTCAAGCAGTTTGGTTGCATGGAATCTTGATAGAGTTTGGGATTTGCACTTCAACTTCAATAGACATCTATTGTGACAACCAGAGTACAAGAAAGATATCCCGTGATCCAATTTAGAAGAAACAAACAAAGCATATTGAATTTCACATGCATTACATTTGGGAGCTAGTGCATGAAAAGACTATCACACTGCATTACTTCCCTACAGAGGAGCAGATTGCATATATCTTTACCAAGTCCTTCACTGAAAAGAGATTTGTTTACCTCGGATCTCTTCTTGATTTCATGCTTATTTTGAGGGGAGGGGGGTACTCATGAGGTTTTCCCCATTTTCATTGTTTATTAAGGAATATTTTATTCATTTATATTGTATGGGTGACTTTTGGCCCAGTTTCCAGGGCCCAAGTTGTCCAAATTTAGGATTAAAGGGGGGAGGGGTGTTAGGATTAATTAATATTCTGTTTACCCAAATAGTCTATTTGATTCATTTTTCCTATCTTAGGAGATCATCATCACCCACTAGTGCATGGGGGACACACCTAAGGGTCATCTGCCACTTACTGCACCTGATTCCATAAGACTAGGATCCCTAGGGACTAATCCCTACATTATAGGAACCCATTTTGAGTGCCACCAACAATCACCTTCATTTGTATGTGTTAGGTAGTCAATCATGATTAGTTATACTTTGATAACCACCAGTTAGTTCACTCGTAGTCATCCCAGCACTAGTTTGCATGATTTAAGGGAGTGTGGCAACTTTTGTCCACCTACCTCATCAATTAACTGATTCTGAATTAAATTAGTTGTCCAAAGTTAAACTAGTGAGCTCCAACTATGATTATTTCCACATTGAGTTAGATAACCATTCAGTTTGAGTTGGTTAATTCAAAACTTATCCAGAGTATTCAAATTATTTTTATTGTATGACCATTGTATTACTAATTAATTAAGTAATATTGATGTAATGATAATATGTGCTATACTTGTCTGATTTATGTGAAATTTCTATCATTAATCCATTGTTCAATTTACATTGATTTGATAGTTCCACCGCATACTTATTTTTAGATAGATCTAATTTTGGCTTGTAGATCTATGGTTCATGAAATTTAACACCCCCAGTGGTACCCCTTTGAGTAGTACCACATCAAAAACCATCTTTATATATAATTTCAATTCTATGTTCCCTTGGGAATATTAAAAGTCCCCTAGGTGACCTGAGACCAACTTTAAATAATCCAATTAACCATCTAGCTGCTATAATGGCACTGGCCATAATACCCCGAAAGCTTATTGTGTAGTACTTAGTATTTTGGTAGTATGACTAAGGGAACAATCGATTCTTATTAGTTAGTTTCCTAAGGGATTGGGTTGATAAATACTATTGGACCATGCATATGTATATCAAAGTGTTCTAAAACCTAGCATTCCCTTGTCCTTGTGATCCTAGAAGCTCTCTCCTCTGTGACTAGTCCATGAATTTCTACATATAAGGCTTTATTAAGAATTTTTAAATTATTTCCATGTAGTAATATCATGGTGTGAGTAAATTTGCATTAGAATTAGTAGGAGTAGGGACTATCTTATTAAATATTCCCTTGTTTATGACTAAAACTAGTTCAAACATCAATAAGAAAGAAAATGATCCAATCTGAGAACTTCAGAAGATTTCCTAAAAAATATTCCTACTTATAAGTCATTTGCGATGATCACTACTGATGGATTTAATCCTTCATTATCTTACGATTTTTCTCTTCAAAAGAGACTCATAGTTTATGTGTGGGGTTATTATAAGTAACTCTGATAAGAAATATGTTTAATAAGGTTGATGTGATTAAAATATCCCAACAAGGAAACCTACTTGGATATTGATAAAAACAAAATCTTATAAATCAAGATTTAGATTATAATTAATATGTCACCATGCCATTGGATTCTTAAAGAAACATCAAGCATAAAACATATGAAAAAATTCATGTGAATTAATAGTAGTAGTTCATTATAACCGAAAAATCTAAAATAATGTTAATCTTCAAGAACATATGAATTATTGAACAAAAAAATCAATGCATGACACAAAATATAAAAGACAAATTTTATTTGATAATCACCAAATCATTACATGCAAAACAGTTCATCCATATCACATTACGCTCTTTGCAAAAAAATACATACTTGGTTGTAGCAAGTCAAAAAGTCATACAATTTATGGTGCAACAAATTGCAATAATCCTTCTCCAATGTAAAATCCCCCCTTTTGTCAATATAATAATTTCTCTTAAATACATTCATATATCCCAAAAATCAGGAGAAATTTTAGGACTATATAAGACATAACTATCACCTATATTAACTAGAATTGGTAACAAAGTCCTTTCACTTAGAGTAAACATTCTGCATCTTTGTGA
Source organism: Pseudotsuga menziesii (assembly GCA_001517045.1). Taxonomy (NCBI): domain Eukaryota; kingdom Viridiplantae; phylum Streptophyta; class Pinopsida; order Pinales; family Pinaceae; genus Pseudotsuga; species Pseudotsuga menziesii. Next base: position 16,425 of record LPNX010354293.1, read on the forward strand.
TATCTAGATAGTTGGAATTCTCCAACTGCAGTTCGACTTTGCATATCAGAGATATGACTTTATTTAAACATATCTTTGAACAACTATCAATAAATCCTTGCAAACTAACTTGGAGTTGATCTGGGGTCATAATGGACAGCTTCAACAAAGAGTTATATACCTGAGATATATTATGAATCATATCAATTGATTGATCCCCTAATTCTTTTACTTCATCTATATTTAGGTTAGCTAGGTCTACATCATCTATCTAATCAAAAGCCGGTATGCCTAAAATATCCATGAGTTGAGTCAGTTAACATGCACTACCTATCACATATTTTCTAAGCCTTCATGATTATCTGATTAGCATTATCACAAACGAATTCCCAAGATTTTATGGATATTCAGACCTTTGTAGTCTTCATAGGTTCCAGAAAGGTAGATCTTGGGGAGAATTCTTTATATGTTTCTACCATTCGCACAATTTCTCATAAGCGGAATCAGGTTTCTTCCTTCGATTTACACGATCAACCAACAATTCAATGCTCAAAAGTGTTAAAGTCATCCTATATCTCATTAATCCCTAAGAAAAATGAGATATGAGTCCTTTTTAAATATTCATTGCAGGATATTTATTCGTCCTTAAATTCCTGAACAGTAAGCGTGAAAAATATAGAGGAAGTATGATACTCCCTATTTTCCTCCATTTGAGTTTTATTATCAGCCAGATGTGTTTCATACTTGATTACGTCTGCTTCTGCAATGCCTTTTTGCTTGGTTAATTGTTGAATCCGATCTTTCAATCTGTGTAACTCTGCAACATATTTGACTTTAAGTTGTTCTATTTACTGATTCCGTTTCTCTTAAAGAGATTCTTTCTCATTTTGTAACTTTATATTTTTCTTTCTCTTCATGAAGTTTCTTGTTTAAAATAGATACATAATCATAGTTCGATCCTACAAAATCACCCATAGAAAAAACTACTTCCATGGATCCACCTTAACGATCATCAGAAGATGAGTTCCAAATGATTTTTCTTGAAATAGGCTCTTCCATACATTGGCATTGCTCACTTCTTTTGGAGCCTATTTTAACTATTGCCTTTTGTCTTTTGGTGAAACAATAATCTCCCAACACCACTACAAATTCCTCTCCAAAATATGTTTTTTCTTCAACTGTAGAAGTTAATAGATACATGGTATTGATGATGGGTAGTGAAAGGTCATGAGAATAAGAAACTATTTGGGAAGGTTAAGGAAAACTGGTTTGTCCTTCAGTAATGGCAATAAGATTAGTAACTTGAGGTTGGGTATCTTGGGTGAGAGTGCAATCTTTGGTTTACAGAGGAGGAATATTTCATTTTCTTGCTGGTAGATCCTACTGGGTGGTTTCTATTATCTCAGATGGTTTGAGAGTCAAAGGATCTTGTTTGGAGTCAATATCAAGAGAAGTAGTATCATGATTGATAGTTTGGACAATTGGTTCTATAGATTCTTGAATTTTCCTATCATCATTAATAACTTGGGAATCTAGAGGCACAATAGTTTCTATGGTTCTTCGATAACTGGTGTTGGATTAATAACTTCTGTGGGGTTTTCCCTTTCTAAATCAATAATCTCAATTGTCACTAGCTTGGGATCCTGGATACTAGACTTATACTCTCCTTTTATGTAGCTTCATAGTTGGTTTAGTAGTTGGTTTAGTGTTACTTTTACCTTTTAAAAGTTTAAAGCTTTAAAAATTATAATATATATTTTGTTTTATATTTTAATTATAAATATAAAATATTTGATTAGTTTTTATATTAGGTTTATTTTATAATATAAATATCAAGTTTAGTAACTAGTTATAATATTCGATTTTAGTTATTATAATATTTTTTGAAATATATTATTAGAAATTGGTTTTATTGTTTTATTATTTAATTTTGGCATTTTAATTTTTTCATATTTTTATAAATAAATTTATAAATACATTATTAGATTTAAATGTATAAAAAATTAATGTTACATGTAAGCAAGATAAGAATTTGGAAAAATTCTCCTTCTTAGACACTATATATAAACATTTTAATGTTTTCTTTGTTTATTTTTGTAGCAAGAAGAAGTATAAAATATAGACTCTATTTGACATGCAAAATGGTCCCATGACAATGCATTTTTCCTTCAAATTTCAATAGTGCATTTCTAAAATTTGAAAGATAAGTTTTTTAAATCTATAAGCAACCTACTCAAACTAGATTTTTTAGTTACTCATATTTTCCCGTACTCGAATTATATTACTATAATTTAAAATATAAGACATCAAAAAATAAATTTAAAAAATATATACTTTCCTTATACTATCTTTTAAATATAGTTTTTTAAACCAAATTATCTAACTAGAAACTATAATATTTTAAAGTGTATTTAAAATTCAGGACATCCAAATTTAATTAGCCTTCAAAAAATAACATGTAGAAATTTTAATAATGTTAAAAGTCCAAAACTTTTGGTAAAAATACATCTTGAGAAAAAATTGAAAAAAGAAACATAAAAATTTTGAAATAAAATTTTAAATTATCAGGCCCGCATTGTTAGCTGAAGGCGGCCTGGAGCTGTCTGCCCACAATCTGGAAGTACTATTTATTATTTCAAAACACAGTATAAAACAAGTATCACAGATATCGCTAATTTTTTTAAGAATAAAGAAAACCACTAAATACAACTTCCAGAAAATATAATACAAATATATGTATAAAGGTTACTAATCAAGTTAGTTAATATTTTTATTAACGATTTTTTATTGATTTTTAAGCCTAGTTTTACCATTTATTTCCAATACAGCATAATTAAAACCACAAAAATTAGCAATATTTAGCTTGTTACAAGCTATTTAATACAACTACACCAGCAAGATGTAGAACAATTGGTGGCGGGGTATGGTTAAGACGCCTCCAAAGCTGAAAGGTCACTCTATGATATATTTATCTAAAGATTTTAATTTACAAACTTACCACATAGTCACATGCTACTTCTACCTCCCATAACCCTAGAAGAAAAAGAAAAACGAAAAAAAAAGGTGGACGAAAGTTTGAGGAAGAACGAATGTATATTAAACATGTTTAATCTTATGAATTAATATTTTCATCTTGTTTGAGCACCGTTATCAACATAGAAAGTCAGTGATCTCTTTAGCCTTTAAAGAGATCCTTCTTTAGAGCTTGTTCATGAGGAGGATCATACCCACCCATGAATAGAAGACTCATAGCTCTGACCCAGTGCTTTCTTTTCACTCCATGGGAACCGGTGGAAGGAAGGTTCTGAATGGAGCATGGATATCCTCTCCTCTACATTATAGATATAATGTGGAGGTTCTTCATATTCTTCTAGTTAAACAGGTTCAATTCTGACTTATCCATGCCTAGCTGCATGTTATCATTGACACTCTTTATGTTATCTATTTATCATCTATATATATATATATATATAATCTCACATTCTTCTAGTTAGTTGTCATGAATTGTTGGTTATCCATTCATCACCTACTAGTTATTTTTTATATTATTTATTTTTATAATTGTTTCTTTAGAATTTTGAATGACTTCCATAGAATCAATCTCAATAGTATAGTTGTCTCATCCTCATCGGTAATGAAAAAACATAGGTCGTAGTACAACCCAAATCTAAAAATAAAAACCCCTATAAGCGTAATAATATTAATATATTCGAATATGCTCATACCCAAAAGTTGCCAAATGGAGTTCGACTAAACCTTATGCACATTGCTCGACTTCCATCTCCCACATGGAGTTCGATTGTCACATAGAATGCACATTACCATGCCACTAAATGCATTTTTCACATGACTTCATAGAAGTTTATTAGGAGTTTAAAGCAGTTTATTAGGAATTATCTACTAAAACTTGTGCACATTACCTAGCCTCCTAGCTACTAAATAGATGGACTTTCATTAAGATGACTTTAAGTGCAATGATCACACACTTATTTTTTTATTTTTTTCCAACTACCACAAAGTGCAGTCATCACATGATCTATTTTCAATTTTTTTATAATTGCTTATTACAAATTTCAAACTACTACCATATAATGAATATAGATAGTACAATTGTCTTACTCTCATACAATCTAGGAAAAACATAAATAGTATTCCACCCCAAAATTCTAAGATATAAACCCGTATGCATTAGTTTAGGCTATAACTTTCTCTAATTTACATGAAGTTCAACGGAATTATAAACTAATAGATTGACAAAACTTTCAATAATTTATTTTGTTTAGTCATTATATATGTAACAACACTTCCTCAATTGAGGCATCCTTACCAAACCAAGTTGTTATTGCTAGTATGATCTTGCTCGACCAACATGCTTTCATTCAATCTTGCACCAACCGGGAAGGTGGGAGGAAAAGAAAGTAGGAGAGGGGGTAGAAAAGGTTGTTAAAACGTATATAGAATGGCAAATTCAAGAGGGTTGACCACATTATTATAAGATTCATATACATCGTAATCCATAACCGATAGTTGGAAGTTCGAACCATTTGGAGTACGGGTTATAGTTTTAGTTGATGTTGGAATCAGGGATCAAAATTGAACCCATCATTGCCTATCAAAGGGCTCCAAACCTGTCCCAAAAGTGTTATCAAAATATTGTTAGTCAAAAGAAAAGATGATTGTTACTTTTGATGGTTTTTCAAGAAGTGCAATTTTTATTTTAAAACTTCATTAGAAGTGTTAGGTTCAAAGTTGTCATTCAAGCATTTATTAATTCATTGGTATTGCTACTATTAAATGTGCTTGGTAAATATGATCATCATGTTTATCTTATCATCAAAATTTAAGAGCAATATCAAAATCATGGCAAACATATTACCTCAATTTCTAAAATCATAAACCTTGATGTGAAGGGAAAACCAAATAAGAAAAGCATGCTGGATTCACAAGGGGAAAATATTTATTCCCACCCTCACAGCTCTACTTCAAAGGGAAACCTCAATAGGAAAATCCTGTTGGATTCACAAGGGGTAAAAATTTATTTCTGCCATATCAATAGCCTATGCAAGGACAACATATTGAAGGAAGCGTTGGAGATTTCAGTGGTCAAGTAGCAGGAGGCCATCGAGATGGGCTCAGACACATGCATCTCTGTTGCAAGTGTTCATCAAAACAAAATCCTTGCCAGAGGGAAAACAAATTCATGTCGACATCACCATCACTAGCCATTCTTGAAAGGTAAATCCGGGAACTAAAAATGTTAATTTGTACGTGACCCATGTGAATATGGGAGATGTGTGTTTAAGTTTTTATAAATTGGAAAAAAAGAATCTCACATTATGGAATATCATGATTAGAGGGTATGACAAGATTTGCCAATATGAGGGATCCCTTGAACTATATTATCAAATGCATAAGACAAGTTTACTGCGAGACAACATTACGTTTACATCTATGCTTAAGGCTTGTGCTGGGTTGTTGGTTCTATGAGAGGAAAAGGGGATTCATGATCATATTGTAGATGGTGGCCTTTATATGGACTTATTTGTAGGATCTATCCTTATAGATATGTTTACTAAATGTGGGTACATAGAGGATGCACACCAAGTGTTTGACAAAATGTGAACAAGAGATGTTGTTTCATGGAGTGCAATGATTGCGGAGTATGCCCATAGTGGACATGGGGAAAAAGATTTGGCTCTCTACCACCAATTCTATAAGGAGGGTTTGATCATTTGATGCCTAATTCAGTTGCAGTGATGTGTATGCTTCGAGCATGTGGGCAGTTAGGGGATATTGAGCAATCCAAGGAAATCCATGTTTATATTAGGAAGGTTTAATCATTTGATGTTTAATTCAGTTACGGTGATGTGTGTGCTTCTGGCATGTGAGAAATTAGGGGATATTGATCCAGCCAAGGAAATCCATGTTTTCGTTATTAGGGGTGGGTTTGAATTGGATGTTTTTGCAAGAATTGCACTTATGAACATGTATGCTAAGTGCAACATTATGGATATTGCATGCCAAGTCTGTGAGCAAATGTTTGTTTGACTACCATGATTTCTAGGCATGTTGAGAATGGGTCCTTCCAAGATGTTGTAGAAATTCTTTTGATATTGCTCTTAGAGGTTGGAATATGTTTCAATCTCAAACTCTTGTATTTCAAACCAGGAAAATGACTCACAACACCATGCAAGGAAATGCAAATTGTTCTTATTTTGATCCTTGGAGGGATGGTAAGAAAATCCTCATTTTTTCCTTTTGAAGTTTATTGTAATATTTTTTTTAGTTTTTACTAGGACTTGTGTATAGATTGGGGAATGTCACTACAAACTTGGGTTGCAACATGGTGGCTTGGTATTGCTACAAATCAAGGAGAAGAGGGTGTTAGGATGAATCAACGATGATAAATAGGCTTTCTAACAAAGTATTAACTGAATTTGTTGAGTTAAATGTGCCCTTTTTAATTCAAGGTTTAATATATGGATTACAAAGAAATCAATCTAGAAACAAACGGTACAATGCCCATTCATTAACATCTCCCTACAAAAGGTGTTCACTTTAGTGCACACACCTCTATCATTCAAGATTGTAAAGATTTCGAAAGTTAAAATTTTATTCATGAAAGTTTACTTAATTCGCACTTATCAATAAAAATACAATTATATTTTTATCCTTTATCACTAAAATGTTAATTAAACATATGCCCTTCAATTTCAAAGTTAGACTAACCAATTTAATCATGGTTGGAATTTGGAGGAAATAATTATTATATCGATTGCTTATTACATTGTATTAAGAGTAACCCTTCAAATTTAATCCCTGCTTGGAGGAAAGGAAATAGTTATTATATTGATTGCTTATCACATCAACATTGATACTGTGTGAAACCATGGTAATTTGCGAAACAGTGTGCTCTTGTATGTAATAGCTCCATTCACCCACTATTAATCAATCTTTGACTTGACTGGTTGTTGAATTTAGCACAACCACAAGGGAACAAAAGTGATAAAAACCACTACTTTTGCTGGAAGACCTTTAACATTTATTGACATAAGAAAATTTGTTATTGCAAACCAGTTATGGCAGCCACAGAGGGGTCAGAACTCTTGATCCAAGGTTCATGATTTAACCTCACCTAATTATGGCATTTATATTTTATAAATGCAAGAAGTAACCTTTTATGGAAGGCCCAGGGACATTGGACGTGACACTTGAAGAATATTATACAGTTCACAGGTTAAATATAGCAGGACTCTCACGGCACTATACATGTTCAGACTTGTGCTTTTTAATTATCAGCACTCATGATTGAGACATTTTGTTTATGATGTAATTTTAAGAGGGTTTTGTCTAAACAGGTGACATTCGTTTTTGGGTGTTTTTACCAATAAATCTGCACTGAATTTTCAATGAGCTATGGTGAATTCGTGGTAGTTTTTTTATCACTGGACCCAACTTCCATGTTTAGAGTGAGTCTAAAGAACTTTATGAACCATAGAATAACGGTATTTGACTTATAGTGGAGCATGGAAAAATTATATAATTAAATAATTAAAAAAAAAAAAACTAAAAAAGAAAGTAATTAAATAATTAATGTTAACTCAAAAGTTATCAATTTACTACTAAATTAAAAAAATAAAAAGTAATAATTTTTTTATTTTTAAAACCCAACTTCTATCTAGCAAATAGAGAGAAGGATTCAAGAAGAGTCTTGCACAAGTCAATGTTTCATCAAATGAGGTGATAGATTACATGCATGTAAGTCTGGAAAGTGGTTTTGAAAATGTTGTAGAATATAAAATTAATATGTGCAAGAGTTAGAGTTCAAGAAAGGAAAATAAAAATGAATGATGATATGGATCCAATTTCTTAAGGTGTATTTTTTTAAGATTAAAATTTAAGATTAAAAAATTTACAACTCAAAAATTGAATCCCTCTTACTACTTCATGAATTTAGATTTAATATAAATTTATGATGGTTAACTTCTATACCCTCCTATGCTTGCTATTGCAAAAAGAGCACCATCATTATTAAAATGATATCAGTTTATCTTAAGACTAAAAGATTTACATCTCAAAAAATTGAGTCTCTAACTACTTCATAAAGTTAAACAATGATATCAATTTATCTACATAAAATTTAAGATTAAAAAATTTACATCTCAAAAAATTGAATCTCTAACTACTTCATAAAGTTAGATTTAATATGAATCTATGATAGTTAACCTGTATACCCTCCTATGCTTGCCATTGCAAAAAGAGCACCATCATTATTAAAATGATATCAATTTATGAAAAAAGAGAATCATTATTAAAATGATATCAATAGACAAGTATTTATCAATCAGGAACAAAGAATAGATGAGACACCAAGTGAGACCCTTATATAGCAATGGGATTTGACCCAAAACCTGCTATTCACAACTAACAGCACTCAACCAACCCACCAAACTAGATTTTTTACCATCAATCTCTCACCTCTACTCTGCTGCCATTTTCTTTAGACTCGCTCCTTAACATATCCATGATTGAAATCTCCATATGCTTTACCACATGCATTCTACTCTTAGTCTCTGGCCACCATATGCTTATCGCATGGACTCTACTCACCAACTCTACTCTACCATATGCTCATAAACAACACGATACCAACTTTATTCATAAACAAACAGTCATCACTAATACAGAAAATTTGATGCATACTTTTACAAGAACTCAGTTTTCTTTGCTTCCTTTACAGAAGATGCAAAGAGTACCGAGGTTTTTAGCTTTTTCTAACTGTGGAAGCAGCGTGTCTTTTAACTTCTTCAATATCCCATCCCACTCATATTTCTTCTTCCTCTGGGCCCTCTCCATCTCAAATTCGTGGGAGGCATCATATCTTTGCAAAGTATTAACGTAAGCCGATGCCAAGAAAGCTGTCGAGGACGCCATTGAGAACGATTTATAGGACCTGCACACAAACCAAAACATGCAGAGAGAACCATGAGAGTTGAGGTTTTGCTGTGAAGTAGAACCAACTATTTGTAATGAGTTCCACCCGATGACGATCAGTTGGTTGAACGGTACACTGGGCGAACACTTGCCACCTTGCAAATACTTTTCCCAGGCTGTTGCGTTGGCGGTGCTTTAAAAGACATAGCAGCTAGCATTAACAAAAAACATAAGACAAATTTCAGTACAACGCTTAGGATCCCTATGCTATTCAGCTATTATGGAAATCAAGATGCCCATAAGAATGGAGAACAATATTAAACATCCAGCAGAGTAATAAATGCTCTGGCTGCAGCATTGTGAACCCTTGGATCTCAACAACAATGAGATCCAAGGGTTCACAATGCTGCAGCCAGAGCATTTATTACTCTGCTTCTGGACTCTTAGTCAAGACGTCCTCTCACTGTTTTCACTCGTGTATTTATTAATGTACTTTGGGCATAATAATAAATCCATAAGGCATAAGGTATAAGAAGATTAAATGTTGAAATTCAGAAGACTTAATATTTATTTATATAATGAAGATATTTAAATATTAATTGTTTTAGAAAGTGTAAAGAAACTCGATGTTTAGTCTTTTTAGTGATTTAAGAGTGGTTCAATTAAAGTTTTTTTAGGAGTATGGTGTTAAATAATTTGTAATTTATTGGTTTGATTCTAAAATTTTCATTTTAAAGGAAGGGATTTCTATTACAATTCTATTTTTTTATGTATGTTTAGGAAAATAAATTTGTATTTCGATCCCTTTGCTTATAGACGTGTGTGGGAATTTTGACTCTAGAAAAATCTTATCTTTCTTCTCCAAAGGCTCCATCTTATAAATAAATTATATCTCATTTTGACTTAGAAGCTCAATGATTCTTTATTAATTGATAAGTGTTTAGTTGGGATATCTCCATACATATATCCCTCCTCTAAACTATATAGCACACTATTATTTTATTCTAGATCTTAATGCCAAATATATAGATACTTTGACTTTTGTTGAAATGCATGCATTCTAGAGTTGTGAAATTGCAGAGAGTAATCCCTTCACTATGAAAACTAATATCCATTTCAAAGAAAAGGGACTGCTATATAACCTCAAACTAACAATATAGAGTAGGATGGACCAATGACCTAAAAGAATCGAGGGAGAGAAGCATATATAATAGAGAGTTATGAGTTATATAAGAAATGAGCAATCACTAAAAAATAATTTAATCAATGGGAGTCTCTCCAAAAAAAACCATTTTTGGAGAGAGCATCCAAGCTTATGGTGTTGATCTATGACATCCTAGAGACCATCACCAACTACATCTACTCATTGTAAAATAACCTTATTTCTACATAGTGTAATCAAATCATTTAAATCACTTGTAATAATACATGGTGGATCTCACAACTTGACTCATACTTCAACATATTTTGTGCACTTTGATTTAAGTTATCATGATGATATTTTGGACTTGATTCCATCCCCCAAAAAAATCCCATTAGAAAATAATCTGTTTAATTGGTCATGTATCTAAAGGAGTTTGATTAACAACTATCATTATTCACTTTAGTCTTGAATCATGGGTTCCATTTTTGTGAATTTGTTGATTTCCCCACTCAAATTCTATCAATTTATTGAAGTCCTCTTTACATAGGGCCCAAAAAAAACTCTATAAACACCATTCCCACCATGTGTTGTCTTGGAAATCCACTATTTTAGGTGATGTGATTCTTTTCTCTATCATGTAGGAAACACAAGCGTTTAAATATGATAAAAATTATCATATCTAACTTGTCATTGAAATTCATTAGTAAAGTGTAAATGAATGAGTTTCATTTCACTCAACTTTGTCATTTACTTGATTATTAGGGTGGGCCTTTTGTAATATAATAAAGAAGCTCATGTCTTATCCAATGATCATATCTCACCATAACATTAGTCTTGTCTAGGTTGTGGCCAACATAAACATGATGCAGTGCATACAATTTACAAACATTGTAGCGAACCTAATAGTTGGTTGTGATTCATTGATTATCGCCTCACCTTAGATGGTGATAAATTCCCATATTTAGGCCTTAACATCCCTAAGACAAATAAATCACACCACAAAATGTAACCTAGGAAAGCAATCCACATAACAATGAGTTCTTAGATAACAAAGGGGGAGATTGTTACTATGTTGTTTGTTGCACCAAAGCTATTTTTATGCTTGTCACTAATGCATCACTTTTTACAGTGCATGACTTAACTATATGACTTTTATAATTTGGGCATTTATGTTATATGTCAGTCTTATTGGTACTTATGATTTTTTTTTGTTGGCAAAGTGGTGGAACCCCCCTGATTAGCAGGGTTTCCATTGGCTGAGTGGCCACGAACCAGGGGCATCTAAGCCATCAAAATCACCCGGGGATCGCACCCGGCCTGGACCGCACCAACCCTTAACATGGTTGGATTTTAGGTATCCGACGGGATTAGAACTGGTGACCTTCCAGCTTAGGGGGCGTCTTAACCATACCCCGCCACCAACTGTTCTACATCTCGCAGATCTTATTGGTACTTATGGTTATTAAATACTAACATTACTTTTTTAGTGCCCACTAAACTTTGATATAGACATACTATTTCATCCTTTTACACGAACCCAATTTGATGAATAAGAACTCTTCTTAGATTACCATTTGAAAAATGGATTTTATATAAGTTAAATGATGTGTTTGAATAATCTCATATTACTATTTATTTATTTTCTAGATAGTAAAACAATCTTAATTATAAAAATATAAACATCAAACATAACAATAATTAAAATTTATGATAAATTCCATTTATTCAATCATAGTAATCTTGAAAATGATATGCTAGCAGGAGTGTAGCTCAAAATAATTAGCTTGATACAAAGGGTGTGTTGTAAATGGAGGCCAAGAGTTCAAATCACCCCATCCTACATGTGCCCCATGTGTTCGGCCCATGTGGGTGCACCTAGTCCCTATACCTTGTGTTACGTGAGTACCCAATTGTTATATTGATTAGAATTTTGATATTTGTTAGGGTTGATGTGGCCTAGGCAAGCTTCCTCCTCACCATGTTCTAATGGCATGAAATCTTGAGTTCATAATGAGATTATGTACTCTTGTTGACTTGGCCCTATGCAAAAAAAATTTCATCCTTAAAAAATGAACTCAATTTGATTCTAAATTTTAAAAATATAAAGATTGAAATTTGAAAAGTAAAATTTCAAATTTAAAAAGTAAGAAGTGTTGAAAAACCATCATTTTTGAATCCCAAGATTTATACAAAGAAAAAATAAAACATTCGTATTTATTAATAAAAAAAGATTAATTTTAATTTAAAAAATTAAAAGTTTAATATTTATTCCAATTCCATTTATTTAATTATATAAATATTTAAAATGGTATAACATACCAAAACATATATCTCATCCTAAATTCAAATTTCAAAAGTTATTTTAAAAAATAACAAAACAATATAAAAAAAATAAAAAAACTCTATAAAAAATTAATTATTTTAAAATTAATTATTGGGTTGAGAGACGCTTTGTACAGATTAAATGGGCTAGATGTGTCCCGGTGATATGGCACATATCGGCTTAATAAAAATAATTAAAAAAGTAAAAAGTAAAAAACTTATAACATTTCAGCTTATAATTAAAAAAATAAAAAATATTATACTCATACAAATATACAACCATATTATGGCATACAATCTTACAAAGTGAGTAGTAAAATATTAGTAATAAAATTCAATTGACTTGAGTAATAAGAAAAAAAATTATAAAACCAAGAACATGTAAAATTTAATTTTAAATTAGCTAAATTCTAAAACAAATTTATGTAATTATATATCAAGTTTCAATTTCAAATTTAGTTAACTTGAAACATTATGTTAAGAATAAAATATGTGATAGATAAAAAATTACAAAATAATAGCGATTACAATAACAACACTAGATCTACCTTAGAAAACCCAGTAATTATTGGTCGGTCAAGGCTCTCAAGAGCATCTCTCCTCCTCACTTTGGCACATTATAATGGAATATTACAACCATATTTATAAGGTTCTTTAAATGAAAATACAACTAGCAAGAAACCATAGGACACTAAAACCATGTGCTTTAAACCACTTACATCTTTCCTCATTCCCAAGTCAAGGTTAACCCTAACATGTAAATGTTTATTTTTAGTTATAGAGAAAAACAAGTCATTTCTCAAAAACATTTGGATAAATGTTTAAAATCTTCATTTAATGGTAAAATGGTTTTCAAAATCCAATTTATTCTGAAAATCCATATTTTAAAATTTTAAATGGATTATTTTACCCATTAACTACTCTTAATATTCATTATTAGTTTTAAAGAAAGACAAGTAAAGCAATTTTATGAAATCTATTTGATTATATTATTATTAATGTTACTGAGCTCATTCTTCTACTGATATTTACCCTATTTTGAAATTACTTAAGCAAGCTCGTTATTTCTCTCCCAAGTAGAAATACTTTTTAGACATTTTTTGTAAATTAAAAAAGGTTTGCACCTCAAAAGAACTTGATCTCTCTCAGCCCTTGGTAGAGCCATATTTAAGATGAATCTATATTGGTATTAATTACATTAAATATCAAATTAAACACAAACACAACTATCTTAAAAACCTTTTTCAATCATTAAATCTTTATAAAAATAAAAAAATATCATAATTTCAAATTATCACATTATCATAAACTATTCATAACTCCAATTAACAAGAAACATAAATTGGTTATGCTATAAGTTTGAAAAGAATAAACATCCCTCTCATAGAACAAAAAGACAAAAAAAAACAATGTAACAAGTCTCTTTATTAAAGGTCCATTTTTTCACTCCTTTATACATTCACTTGTCACTATTGAATTAATATAAAATCCTTTTAAATTATACTATACTTTTCTATTATATATTATAAACTAAATGCAATATCTCTATTTATAAATTAACGCAGTATCTCTATTTATAAATTAATGTAAAATTACTTTGATTAATGTATATGTTTTTGTCTTTGAAGGAGAACATATATATATATAGTTTAATTGCATTAGTCTCTCTATATACTATTTTAATTTATTTTTTTGTAAATGTATAAGTTTAAGTTTTTAAAAAATATTAAAACATTTTTTTGTGTTTATAATTTTGACAAAATATGATTGGTTAAGAATGCATAACGTTATGTCTCAAAAATTGTTTCCTAAGCATCTATCGCCACATTAGGTCATGCAAAGTACTATCGCATTTACTGCTTCATGAATGTGGTGAATCTTTGTTTGTTTTATTTGTCATGATTAGTATTTTTAGGAGGAATGATATACATTTGGATTTCAATAATCACTTGATTTTGTGATAACATACCACATGACCACCACCTCTTTAAATGATATGTTATGAGAATCAAAATTTATTTATTTTTTTAAATATATTTAATGGGTTATATACAACAATTCGATGTGGATGGGTTATATTTAATTATTTTAATTAATCCAACTCTATGATTATACAAATTAATTTAAATAAAATTTATTTAAAAATAAAGAATCAAATATTGAGTAGTATAAGTTTTAGGTGATTCAAGTTTTATGTAAATTTTGTTTATGAGGATTTTGTTGTTTGTAACTTAGTTACTTACTTTCAAATATAAAATTATCTAAAACTTTGTTCACTTCTCTCTTCTCTCTTCTCTCTAGTATTCCATGGTAATGGGTTATATATAAATTAGTTTTAATTAAGACAACTTTATAATGTTGATATATTAGCTTGAGTAATCAACTCTTATGGGTTAGAATATAATGGGGTTTCTTGAGGGTTAGAATGAGACTTTGTATGTCTTTTCCTTTCTTCTAGCTTGAATTATGAAATCACAATTTAAGAAAGTTTGGAACATCTTCTTTAATGATTCTTATAAATTTGCACTAAATTTGTTATGTTTTTATTCACTTGAAAAAAACAAATCTTTCTTGTTATCATTTTTTTTTGGAAAGAAACTTTAAAACTTCATTTATTGGGAATAGTGTTAATGTGGATGTTGTTCGTTGAGATATTTTTTACTAGAGAATTATGACAATGCACACTTTTACAAGTGTTTGAGTTTTCTTTCTTTTAAGTATTATGTCCGTGACAAGAAAATATATTTTTCACGAAGGTGGTATTATTCATGTTTGTGGAAGTAAAATTTTTGTATTTCTAAAGTTAGGAATATAGTTTGTAATTTTTACATTATTTTATTAACGGGCATGTGCACGAAGATGGTTCCACTTTTTAGTGCCATTATATGAATCCAAAACGCAAGTCGAAAAATGAAATCTATAACGCATGTGCGTTATTGATGAATTGGTTCGGAAAACCCGAGCCTAAAACCAAAGCAAAAGCAAGTGTGATATATCGCAAGTGCAATATATCACACATGCTTTTTGGAAGAGTACAAATCGCAAGTGCGATTTGTAAAACTAATAAATAAATAAAACACAGCCTCGTGGCCTCTATTTTTTTATTACCTCTCTTATCTTGTATCTCTGTTTCCCCAATTGTCCCTCCATGTAGTATAGTTTTCTTTGTACATGCAAATATCATTTTGGTGCACCCATTGATTTGTTGACATTGACATATATTATTTTATGCATCCTTCTAGTGAACGATTGGTTCTTGAAGAGCACCCAATCGGGGCTGCTGGTCATGAACCTCTTCCCCCCAGGTACATGTATGTCTTGCTTTCTTTGAAAAATTCATTGTCCCTCCATGTAATATAGTTTTCTTTGTACTTGCAAGTATCTTTTTGGTGCACCCATTGATTTGCTGACATTGACATCTATTATGTTATGTAGCCTTCTAGTGAGCGAGTGGTGCTTGAAGAGCACCCAATTGGGGTGATTTCTCAACCACGTCTCCCCCTCCCTGGGTACATGTATGCCTCACTTTATTTGAAAATGTCATTGTCCCTCCATGTAGTATAGTTTTCTTTGTACATGCGAGTATATTTTTGGTGCACCCATTGATTTCATGGCATTGACATATACTATTTTATGTAGCCTTCTAGTGAGAGAGTGTTGCTTGAAGAGCACCCAACCGGGGCCGTTTCTCACCCACCTCTCGCCCCCCCAAGGTACATGTATGTCTCGCTTTCTTTGAAAAAGCATCGTCCCTCCATGTAGTATAGTTTTCTTTGTACATGTAAGTATCTTTCTGGTGCACCATTGATTTGCTGACATTGTCATGTATTATTTTATGCATCCTTCTAATGAGCGAGTGGTGCTTGAAGAGAATCCAATCAAGGCCGCTTCTCAACCACCTCTCCCCCCCCTAGGTACATGTATGTCTCACTTTCTTTGAAAAATTCAATGTAGGATGTAGATAAACTTTCAAATATTTATATAATTGTTCATCTCATATAGGGTTGTACATGTATCTAATTGTTGGTACCATTTATTTTTTTCAGGACGTTAGTGAGGCACCAACGATACATGCAGTTACACCTGAACCACCATCACTTACAGACGGAAAGTAAGTAAACATCTTATATTGGCTTGGAATTTGAACAAATATACATAGAACTTTTGTAGGTTGGTAAACTAACTTACAGATGTTGCTTTGTGTGAGGTCTCCTAAAATGAGATATAATCCTCTTTTTCAGTGCTGGGGAACACCATCAAGCAGCCGAAAAAGAAAGATAGACTTCTCAAAAGCCACTAACAGTGGCGGTGAAAGGGGGGGATAAATAGAATTCATGTATAGGGGGGATAAATAAAATTCATGTATAGGGGGGACAAATAGAATTCATTTATATGGGGGATAAATAGAATTCATTTATATGGGGGATACATACATGTACCATTTTGTTTGTATACAAATAGATATATAGTATGATCCACTATTTTGTATTATGGCCATGGCAGGCCATTTTTGAAAACATTATATGTATATATAATACAAAACAAGGTTCAAAGTTATATATATGGTTGACTTGATATGGGAACATGATATTTATTATATGCCTTTCATATATTCTTAACTATGTATTTCGTTAAGTATGTATTTAATTAAAATGATACTTAATGTGTGGTTCACCTATATGATATTATGATATTATAGACCTTTTCATGACATATCCTACTAACTATTTGAATATCTCCAATACTCCAAGGAAGAATGTATGACTCATCCAAGCATCCAACTAAGATCAAGTAACCATTAAGTAAGCCACCTCTATTATGTAAATATGTCACATACCATCCAAGGGCTAATCATACACCATGTACCCGAAGTCTGATGAAGCACCCCTAAACACGGTGTAACCACTTTTGTAGTAACTTCAAAAGCTAATACTCCCTCTTGTAAGGAAAGTGTTTTTACCAATACAAGTTAGATCCCATTGCAAATCCATTAGACCTACCATCTAGTTAGATCACAACATCTCAAACCTCCAATAATGTTGACCACATATGCATATGAAGGAACATAACTCTGCATCATCATAAACTTTCCCAAATCCATCATCCCTCAAGTCAACAGCACGGGGAGAAAATCACTACACACCACATCATAAGTTGTTCAGGACATCCTACAAAGATAAGCACATCTCCATACAAGACCAAGACAAATGAATTGTATCTATGAAAATCAAAAAGATATAAAACTTCATAAATCCATCCTTAATGAAATACCAAGATCATGGTACAATCAACAACCCATGTAGCACTAGCATCAACTTTTTAACATCATAACCTCTCTCACACACCTTAAAACCTTTGGCAATCGACACACTAACTAGAGTCAGATCAAGTCTCTCTTTCTAATAGAATTTTCAAGAAAGAGTATCATCAAGGTCAATTCCCTCTACCTAAGAAATTCCAACAACCCTATCCCTATAGTCGAAAACACTCTCATCATTTTCAAGCCTAGAATCAATCTATAGGTTCTAAATCTATCTTCATGGCATCTCACCATGCATTCTCTACATATGCCTCCTCAAAAAATAGATGGCCCATCTTTCCTCTCCATGGAATGCACAAGTGCCACTTGATCAACAAGAAACCCATAAATACCACCCTCTCTCAACAAACTACAATCATTGATGGTGCACTATTTTCCTTCTAAGGGAAATTTATACTATACATATATCATATAAGGAATTCTCTCAAAACATTCTTATTCAAACTAGGAACAAATATAACATCACTCAAATCAAGAAAAACACCTAAGGAATTTTGAAGGAAATGGAGCCAACTCACCACACGTGATAAGCATCATCATAACCAAGATCCACATTCATACCTCCCTCTTACTCTTGAAACATGTTTAATAATGACCTATCACATGTCACACGCCTTAAATCTCCAATTCCCGCATACCATCCAAGTCTAGACACAATCATAAAATATAATCAAGACACCATAGCCATATCCATGTTAAAAAACAACAATATGAAGAAGACAAAACATTTTTTAGGGTCCAAGAGCTTTTCCTAATAAATTTAGGGTATCACACCCAACAATATCAACAAATTCAAGCATCCAACCTAAGTACACAACAACTGGAATACCAAATCAGAAATTAGCATATGTGTGTCACCAATGCAAGAGCTGGCCCACCAATGCAATAGTTGACATGCCAATGCAAGAGTTGCATTCAAGGAAACTGAGAAAAACCCTAGTTTATGAAATCAACAACCATATTAACTAGCAAAAACCAAGGGTAAGTAGCAACAACCATATTAACTTGAACATCTACATAGTTTATGGCTGGATCACTCAGATAAGGATCAAATGGTTCAGAAATAGTGATAAAATGGAAGACAATTTGGAAATAATGATAAAATGGAAAACAATTTGGATTTTTTTTATTTAATCTTCATATTCTTCTAGTTAAACTAGTTCAATTCTGACTTATCCAGGCCTAACTACATGTTATCACTGACATTCTTTGTGTTATTCATTTATCAACTATATATAATCATATTAATTACATTAAATATCAAATTGAACACAACTATCTTATTAATTAATTGTATTAAAAAATAAAAAAATTATTCATATTAAAAAATTAATTATATTAATTACATTAAATATCAAATTAAACACAACTATCTTAAAACCTTTTTAAATCATTTAATCTTTATAAAAATAAAAAATATGATAATTTCAATTTATCGCATTATCACAAACTATTCATAACTCCAATTAACAAAACTAAGAAGCATAAATTTGTTATGCTATAAGTTTGAAAAGAATATTCATTACTCTCATAAAACAAAAAGACAAAAAAAAAGCAATGTAACAAGTATCTTTATTAAAGGTCCATTTTTTCACTCATTTATACATTCACTTGTCACTATTAAATTAATAAACAAATCCTTTTAAATTATATTATCCTTTTCTATTATATATTATAAACTACAATGCAATATCTCTATTTATAAATTAATGTAAAATTACTTTGGTTAATGTATATGTTTTTATGTATTTGAAGGCGAACATATATAGATAGTTTAATTGCATTAATCTGTCTACATATTATTAATATATATAAATTAACGTAAAATTACTTTGGTTAATGTATTTTTTTTATGTATTTGAAGGAGAACATATATAGATATATATAGATAGTTTAATTGTATTAATCTGTCTACATAGTTTAAGTTTAAAAAAAATATTAAAACAATTTTTCATGTTTATAATTTTAACAAAATATGATTGGTTAAGAATGCACGACGTTATGTCTCGAAAATTGCTTCCCAAGCATCAGCTGCGACATTAGGTTATGCAAAGTAGTGTCACATTTACTGCTTCATGAATGTGGTGGACCTTTGTTTGTTTTATTTGTGATGATTAATATTTTTACGAAGAATAATATACATCTGGATTTCAATAATCACTTTATTTTGTGATAATATACCACATGACCACCACCTCTCTAAATGATATGTTACGAGAATCAAAATTTATTTAATTTTTTAAATACATTTAATGGGTTATATACAACAATTAGATGGGGATGGGTTATATTTAATTATTTTAATTAATCCAACTCTATGATTATACAAATTATTTTAAATAAAATTATTTAAAAATAAAGAATTTGAAGTTTAGCAAAATTTGAGTAGTATAAGTTTTAGGTGATTCAAGTTTTATGTAAATTTTGTTTATGAGGATTCTGTTGTTTTCAACTTAGTTACTTACTTTTAAATATAAAATTATCTAAAACTTTGTTCAGTTCTCTCTTCTTTCTAGTATTCGATGATAGTGGGTTATATATAAATTAGTTTTAATTAAGACAACTTTATAATGTTGATATATTTTCTTGAGTAATCAACTCTTATGGGTTAGAATAAAATGGGGTTTCTTGAGGGTTAGAATGAGACTTTGTATGTCCTTTCCTTTCTTCTATCTTGAATTATGAAATAACAATTTAAGAAAGTTTGGAACATCTTTTTTAATGATTCCTATAAATTTTGTTATGTTTTTATTCACTTGAAAAAAACAAATCTTTCTTGTTATCATTTTTTTTGGAAAGAAACTTTAGAAGTTCATTTATTGGGAATAGTGTTAATGTGGATGTTGTTCCTGGAGATATTTTTTACTAGAGAATTATGACAATGCACACTTTTACAAGTGTTTGAATTTTCTTTCTTTTAAATATTATGTCCTCGACAAGAAAATATATTTTTCATGGTGGTATTATTCATGTTTGTGGAAGTAAATTTTTTGTATTTCTAATGTCAGGACTATAGTCTGTAATTTTTACATTATTTTATTAATGGGCGTGTGCACGAAGATGGTTCTGCTTTTTAGTGCCATTATATGAATCCAAAACGCAAGTCGAAAAACGAAATCTATAATGCATGTGCGTTATTGATGAATTGGTTCGGAAAACCCGAGCCTAAAACCAAAGAAAAAGCAAGTGTGATATATCGCAAGTGCAATATATCACACATGTGTTTTGGAAGAGTATAAATCGCAAGTGCGATGTATCGCAAGTGTGATTTGTAAAACTAAAAAAATAAAAAAAATACAACCTCGCGGCCTTTATTTTTTTATTTTGCATTGCAGGTCGCGAAGAACGAAAGGGAGCTATATCGGGAAGGCGATATAGCTTTCATGCAATTTGGAGGGCGCATTTTGAGGGAGGAGATCGACAACGTTGAATGCAATGGAAGGTAAAAATTGCTTCGATTTTTTGGTTTTGGATTAGGAAAGAAATGCTTTGATTTTTTTGTTTTGGATTAGGTAAGAATTGCTTTGATTTTTTGTCTTAATTTAATAAACTTTTAATTAAAACAAAGAATGAAATATTAATTCATTTTAAAATTTGTTTTTTTATATTAACAGACAACACAAATCCTGAAGAAAATGTCCAAAATCAAACCACCAATAACCCAAACCCAAACCCAATTCCAGACACCGAACACATGGAGGAGGAACATGATAGGAATTCTGGAATTCTGGCTCTTTTTGGTGCATTGAGATGCCTTAGTTCACTTTTTAGAGGGGGGGACACATAAGACGGTCATTGGGAGAGGCACTAGATAACATTATGAATACAATTTCTAATTCCTAGAGAGCACTGTACAACATTAGCTCCTATAAGGATTCCCATAGGCAATACAATTCCACTGGGATGAGCTACAAAGATGAAAAAAATTAAAGATAACAAAGGACCAACCTTTTTCACTATTGTAACACCCTGGTTTTGACCCCGTTTGCATGATGTATATAATGTAATTAATCGTGGTGAGGAGCTAAAGGCAAAAGCCCCACCATCGATTTGGTTGTGTATGTTTCGGTAATGGGGATTGTTGTCGATGGTATATCGTGCTATCTGGCACATTATAGTTTGGCATCATGTAAATACACACATCAATTAAAATAAACCCACAACCAGCTACGACAGTGCAACGTTAAAAATGAAAAGGGCATGATTCCAAAGGATAAGGGTGTAGGGGATGTCAAACCTTGGTATATGGGGGGGAAATCCATGTGTTACCACCTTGTTTGATTTTCCATCTTCCCTTGTCTCATCCAACCACTTTAATGTTTTGTTGAGTTAGTTGAGGGCAGTTATTGCTTG